>CATIWO010212937.1:0-20656 GCA_949673435.1 Macaranga tanarius
TTTCTGTAATTTGTCAAAAAATAGGGAGCTAATTGTTATCAAAGGGGTCAATTGGACTTTTTTCACAAGTTGAAGGGGCTCAATTGTTGAAAAAGTTGAAATTGGACCTATTTGTACCGCACACACAAGTTGAAGGGCCTATATGATCTTTTATCCTGATAGAAATTATCTCTTAAAAAAATGATTTGAAATTGGCTCTTTTTTGCCGAACTGACTGATGCAAAGCCTCTCTCTCTTTTTGTATATATATATATGAAAAAAATATGCATGCAAAATTTACAGATTAGCTGTTTTAATTTCTACGAGCTTTGGGTTATATCAATTTTATTTTACTTTTTTTTGTATGAGCTAATAACTAATTTCAATTTATTTTTATTTAGATTACATAAATTTTATTTAAAATACAGAGCAAATTATATTTTTTTCATGATGTTTGACCTAATTCACACTTTCTCCCATCTTATTTGAAAATTAAACTTTAATTCAATTAATACTTTAGTTCTTCCGTGAAAATTTTCATTAAATTCTAATAAATAAAAAATTTTACTCCCTCTATTTTATAAAAATTAACACTTTAATTTTTTCATTTCAAAAAAATAATTTTTTTATTTTTTTCAACAATTACACATATTTCCATCAACATTTCAAATTTAAAAATCAAATTACAATTTTGATAAATTCATTGATTAATTTTCATTAATTTTATTTTATATTTATTTTTATGTTTGATTTCATTAATTTTACCTTTTTTAGATAAATAATAATTTTAAATGGAACAACAATTAATAAAATTAAGTAAAATAATGAATATAAAATAAATTTATGAAATTTATGAATTTATCAAAATTGCAATTTAATTATTGAATTAATGTAATGATGACGATATATATACATGTTTAAAGTTTAGTTAGTATTGAAATTTTAAATTTACAATAATTTATAAAATTGAAGAGGTAAATTATTTTATTTTATTAGAACTTAAAAATTAAACAATTTTATCTTTATAAAATAGGGGGAATTAAATTTATTTCAATATTAAAAAATAACGAAAACGTTAATGAAAAACCTAAGTGTTGAAAAAATAAAACTTAAGGATATAAAAATTTAATTTTAAATAAAAAAATATAAATTAGGTCAAATTTGAAAAAGAAAAATATAATTTTCTCTATATACAACTATCCTCAAATTAAATTTGATCGATAGCTTCCACTATTTATATAATTATGTACATTATTTTGTTTGAAAAAAAAAAAATTAAAACTTTGCCCTCCAACTTAAATGCTAATGCTAGGACAATGTGTAAAAAAAAAAACTTACAACATACATAATAATAATAATAATTATGATTTAAATATTTGCCCTCCAACTTAAATGCTAATGCTAGGACAATGTGCAAAAAAAAAACTTACAACACACATAAAGATGCATAATAAATATATTATTTGCTGGATCTTTTTTCAAGTTTAAGGGCTATAAGTTCTTTTAATTTTGAAATAATATATTAATAAAAGGCAAGTTATTTATAACGTGCTATATAGAATTCATTATCATTTTTTATTGATAGCTATACTTAATTATTAAAAAAAATAAATTATTAAATTATTGCATTCTAAAACTAAATATAATTTTATCATTTTTGTGATACCCCTCTCCACTGCCACCTTCGTCAAATGACTTAATTCACCGGTTGTCCTTCCAAAGTACCGATGTGGAAAGACATCACTTCTAAAAGAATTATAGAGTCACTCAAACATCCAATACTAGGAACATACACAATCATTAATTATATCGCCACCAAACCACATATGTAATAATTGAGAATAAATACCCAATATAAATCCACTTATCGGCAAGATATAAAACACACATTCAAACTAATATTTATATATATATATATATCCAAATAGTGCTCTGTCACAGGTGGGATGATAAGAAGGGTAGGTTATACAAAATTATATACAAAATATACATCAAGAATATATATAACCCAACTACTTATCATACTGGCTTAATTAGCCCGGAGAGTACCGCTATAACTACAATAAAAAGGGCAGATACTCTCCATCACAAAGCCCATTCTCAAAAATCTTTGATAGCACATAATTCTAAGTCCAAACTAGAGAAACTCGAACTTTTGGGGTAGTGGCGTAGGCCACCGTCACCACTGTAAGGCAACCGTCCATAAAGTCCTCCCGGTTAGTGTGCATGCAGTAATCGATAGCAATGGGTTCCAAGGAAACCCTTACAAATACTATAGCATTTGCATTGTGACGGATGATATAACGTACCACCGTCTCATCTTCAACAACACTATAGGTCATGGCAATTCAATGAACTGCCATGGCTATACATAATATGCATAGTACTTATCTTTATGCTAAAAAAAATAAAAAAATAGAGTGGTGAGTATTTTCATGAGAAAATATCTAGTGAGTGGACATAATACAATGCTAGCTCAAGAAGTAATAGGATATGATAACAAAAATACCAGGAATAAATCATATGTAAAACCAGTTAAAATGATTCTCAGCTTGTAAGTCGACAGTTAAATAAAATATTATTTCATGCTAAATATACTTTTGAATGTTAATTCGTTAAAATCTCGGATCTTCTCAAAAGTTCTCAAACCCAGTTTGTTTTCAAATACCAGTTTCTTTAGACTTTCAAATATCATTCTCAACGCAACATTATTGATTTTCATAAAGTTAGATGGAATTCCATTTCATTCTTTCTAAAGTAAAACTTTCATTTACACTTTCACAAATTTTAATATTTTGTCCAGAAACTACTTTCTCAAGAACTTCAGAATATTTTTTCTCAAATACAACGTAGTACAGTACCCAATGCTAAGGTAATCAAGAGAGTAGGTTACTAGCGATGTGTCAGGTACCATTCGGCACATCGAAGGTTCAAACCATATATGAAGAATATCATCAACATACAAGACTAGGATAGTGAGTTTGCTCCCACTAACCTTCTTGTAAGCACATGACTTATCCTCGTTCTTAATAAAACCATAAAAACAGATAGCCTCATCAAAATGATGATTCCAATTTCTTAAAGCTAGCTTTAGACCATAGATTGATCTATTAAGCTTGCACACTTTTGAGCTTTCCTCAGATTCAAAACCTTCGGGTTGCTCCATGAAAATATCTTCCTCAACATAACCGTTAAGAAAGGCAGTCTTGACATCCATTTGACAAACCTCATAATCATAGTGTGCGGCAATAGCAAGAAGAATCCGAATGGATTTAGATATGGCTACTGGCAAGAAGGTCTCCTCATAGTCAACTCTTTGCCTTTGGCGAAATCCTTTCGCTACAAGCTTAGCTTTATAGGTCTCTCCCTTCTCGTCTGCACCAATCTTTTTCTTAAAAATTCATTTACACCCCAAAGGCTTTAATGAATCTCGAGCACAGTCCTAAAGACAGTAATCATAATCATAATCATATATCACATTTCTGTCAATTCCTCATCGTACCCTAAGTGCAAAAATATTTTTCACCCATGAGTTGTTGTATTTTGGATACAGTCTCACATCTCATAGAACCCAGTCGTACCCCGGATACGTTCTTACTACAACCTTTCCTCTCGGTATACTTGTGCTCATATATAATTTTCTCCTTCATTTATTATTATTATTTTTAACCCATCTTCAGTTCAGTTAGGGTAAATAATTTAGTAACAAAATTTTAATAATAAAATTTCAAGCAAAGATATTGGTATGTATCTTATTTTATCAAGACTTAAAGGATAATTATTAACTATAAAATTAATTAAGTTAATTAAAAAAACATCGGATAAATTCCATTCAACTATGATAGTTTTTCAATAAGAAAATTTTCAACCCCAAAACAAAATATAATACAAAAAAAATTCAGAAAATAAGTAAATCAATAAATAAATAAAGAGATAAGATAAGATCCACTCACATATACGGTCCTTGCCTTTACTCCTTTTATATATATATATATTTAAGTTGGAGGACTTCAAGTCCTCCTTCCTATTTATACTCGGCTAAAGGAGGTAGGGGTCTTCTTTCCCCACTTCCTTGGCCACCAGGTGGCATGATTCTTCATTTTTTTTTCTGACTTGGCACCATTATTGGTGCCTTACTCATTCTTCTCTACGTGCATGGCTTGAAGGGAGGGGGCCAAGCATGCCTCCTTCCTTAGCTAACACATGTTTTTTTTTGTTAAACACCTAAACTTTATTTTGTTACACTTAAGTCCTACTCCTAAACTTATTTAAATTATAAATAGGTCCTAGTCTAATTTCTAATATATATATTCCATATTATAATTTATCTAACTTTTGGATACGGATATGACAATTCTCCCCCACTAAAAGAAATTTCGTCCTCGAAATTTAAAGAATAATCATACCGATTTTATCTCGCATTCGAAGAGAATAGGTGCGAATATTATTATCTCATATCTTTCTCTCGCTCCCATGTAGCTTCTTCACGAGAATGATTATTGTACAATTCTTTGACCAAAGGAATAACTTTGTTACGCAACACTTTTTAATCTCTTGCTAAAATCGCTATTGGCTCTTCTTCGTAGCTCAAATTCTCTTTTAATTCCACCAGTTGTTCCTGAAGTATGTGGGAAGGATCACTCTTGTACCTCTTCAGCATTGACATATGAAAAACATCATGAATTCCAGATTCGTTCGATTATCTAGTATGGTCCAATAAATCTCGGGCTCAATTTACCGCATGTGCCAAATCTTAGCATACCCTTCCATGGTAATATCTTTAAGAACACTTTTTCATAAATTTCATACTCGATATCAGCTCGCTTAAAATTGGTATAACTTCTCTGTCTATCTTGAATTGTTTTTAAATTCGCTCAAACTGTGCGAATATTCTCCATCATCATCTGCACTAGTTCCGAACCCAATAGTTTCCTTTCACCTACTTCCTCCTAACAGATTAGTATTCTACATTTTCTTCCATATAGAGCTTCAAAAGGTGCCATATTGATATTGCTCTGGTAATTGTTATTATAAGCAAATTCTATGAGCGGCACTTGCTTATCCCAATTACATCCAAAGTCTAACGCACTTGCCCTTAGCATATCTTCTAATATCTGTATAGTGCGCTCAGATTGACCATCTATTTGGGGATGAAAAACTATACTAAACCTTAGTTTAGTACTTAAAGCTTCTTGCAGACTTGGCCAAAATTGCGATGTGAATCTCGGGTCGTGATCCGATACGATTGATACCGGTGCTCCATGTAACCTCACAATTTCTCTTACATACAACTCTGCTAGCTTATTCAAGTTGTAGCTGACCTTGATAGGTAAGAAATGTACTAACTTTGTCAAATGATCGACAATCACCCACACTACATTATTTCCTTGCTAGGTTCTTGGCAATCCTACTACAAACTCATTATGATGTGTTCCCATTTTTATTCTAGATTTGTTGGGTTCTTGGCAATCCTACCATAAAAACTATTATGATATATTCCCATTTCTATTCTAGAATTGGTAAGAATTGTAGTAATCTAGCAGGATGTTTGTGCTTTGCCTTTACTAGCTGACAAGTCAAATACTTTGACATGAATTCAGCTATGTCACCTTTGATTCCTTTCCATTAATAACTTCTTTTTAACGTTCGGTACATTTTTGTACTTTCAAGATGTATAGTATACGCCGAACAGTGTGCCTCCTCCATTATCTCTCGCCTCAATTTGTCCATATTTGGTACAAAAAGTATATTTCCAAACTTTAAAATTCCTTCTTTGCTACAACTTAAATCTTCACTTTTTTACTTTTTGCATCATTACACAGTCTTTTTGCTTCTTTGTCTATCTGTTGTGCTGCTAGAATTCTTTCTATTAACATCGGCCTTACCTTTAAAGTAGCTAACACTCCACCATAAGTGTCTACTTTAAGCTCAATATCTAACTTCCTCAATTCAATTAACAATAGCAGCTTAACGACATGGATATAACACAAATTTCTACTTGATTTTCGACTTAAAGTATCTGCAACCACATTCACCTTTCCTGGGTGATATTCTATCGTGCAATCATAGTCCTTTAGCAATTCCACCTAGTACCTTTGTCTCAAATTTAACTCATTCTAAGGTAAAATATACTTCAAGCTCTTATGGTCCGTGAATATTTAACACGTTATTTGATGTAAGTAATGTCTCTATATTTTCAATACAAATACCACTGCCGCTAATTCTAAGTCATGTGTGGGATAGTTTTGCTCATGTGGTCTCAATTGCCTTAATGCATACACAACCACTCTTCCATTTTATATCAATACACAACCAAACCCTTGCTTCAAAGCATCACTATATACCATATAATTACCTCCTTCTACTGACAATGTCAACACTGGCGCAATGACTAGCTTTTCTTTCAAGATTTCAAAACTTCATTGACAATTCGAAATCCATTCAAAGTTTATATTCTTTCTCAATAATTTCATCAACGGTGGTGTAATAATCGAGAAATTATGTACAAATCTATGATAATACCCTGCTAGTCCTGTGAAACTTCGTACCTCCGTTACATTTTTTGGCAGTTCCTAGTTCACAATCACTATAATCTTACTATGGTCCATGTACACTCCTTCATCAGATATCACATGCCCTAGAAATGTGACTTTATCTAATCAAAACTCATATTTACTAAACTTTGCATAGAATTACTTAGTTTTCAAAATTTCTAACATTGTCCTTAAATGCTCTTCATGTTCCTCTCTCGACTTTAAATACACCAGAATATCATAAATGAGTACAATCATAAATTTATCTAAATATGGCCTAAAAACCCGATTCATTAAGTCCATAGATGCAACAGGTGCATTAGTCATCCCAAATGGCATCACTAAAAATTCATAATGGTCATATCTTATCCTAAAAGCAGTTTTGAATACGTCCGATTCTTTAATCCTCAGTTGGTGATAACCAGATCGTAAATATATTTTTAAAAATATTTCAGCTCCTTGTAACTAATCAAATAAATCTTCTATCCTAAGCAAAGGATACTTATTTTGGATTGTGACCTTATTCAACTGTCTATAATCTATACACAAACGTAAAGATCCATCTTTCTTCTTAACGAATAATACAGGTGCACCCCATGAAGAGAAACTTGATCGGATAAACTCTTTATCCAACAACTCTTGTAATTGCACATTTAACTCTTTCAACTCCACTAGAGCCATCCTATACGGTGCTTGTGATATATGAGCAGTTCTAGGTACAAGTTTAATTTTAAATTATATTTCTCTCTCCGGTGGCAAACCTGGTAAGTCTTCTAGAAATACATCATCAAATTCATTCACCACAGGTAATTCTTTCAACTTCGCATCCTCTTTTCTCTCCTCCACAACTGAAGCTAGATATGCTTTGTACCCTTTCCTAAGATACTTTACAGCCATCATTGCTGATATAAATATTATAGTAGTTTTTCTACTTTCTCCAATAAATTTTATTTTTTTCCCTATTTTCTTTCTCAAACTCTACTTGCTTAGTGTAGCAATTCACATTTGCTCGATAATAACTTAACCCATCCATTCCTACTATAGTATTAAACTCACTAATGTATAAGGTAATAAAATTTCATCTTATTTCACCCTCATTAATCTTTACTGAGACGTCCCTATATACATTCTTACAAACTACACTTATCCACATTGGCATGCTCATAATCATAGGTTCATTTAAATTACTTACTTTAAGTTTATTATGCATCACATAAGTTGATGATATAAAATAAAATGTAGCACCAGGGTCAATCAGTATGCGTGCTAGCTTACCATTTATGTGAGCCTTGCCCATTATCACATTTGGTGACTCCACAGCTTCTCGTTCTATGACGACATATATTTTAGCTTGCTGCACACTACTAGCTGTTGTGTTTGGCTCTCCTGGTTAGTTTTGAGATGGTTCTGCCATACTAACCATCTCCCTTTATACATATACTGGTCTTTCTACATTAGGTGGTCTTCCACCTCTTCCATTACGAGGAATGTTGGATGCTTGCACTGATCGCTCTCCTGAATATATCTTTGTACAATTTCTAGTATAGTGACCTATTTCATTGCATCAATAACAACTGATCTCTCCTTGGCTACATCTTCCAACATGATTTTTCATACATATATTACACTAGGGTAATATAACTCTTCCTAGTTGTCCACTTCCAATACTCATCTGCCTCGGCAGTGCCATTGGCTGTCTTATCAACACTTGACTTTTTTAGGGTTTGTTACCACCTCCAAATCTTACATTATTTCTTGAGTATGAAGAAAATCTTGATCCCCTACTCCTATTTTCTTTCCAAAGTTGTCACAATGGCTCAGCGGGCTAATTTATTTTGGCTTGGGTTAAGGCCTCTAACTTTTTATCTAACTTTTCTTGTTCCATAGCCTTCTCAACCCAACCTCTAAAAGTAGTTCCTGTATATAGGTTCAATTTCCCTCTTAAGGATATATGCAATCCTTCACGGAATTTTTCACTCTTTTTTTCTTTTGTAGGATATATATTCTTTGCATACTTATATAAATCCTTAAATTTATCGACATATTCTCTGACCGTCATTACTCCTTGTACTAAGTTGATAAATGCAGCTACTTTCTCCTTCCGATAGTTTTTAGTCAGGTATTCCTTACGGAATTCCACCTGGAACACTTGCCAAGTCAAAGCTTCATTAAACAAGTTTCTGATTCTAGTCAGCCAATCGTCGGCCTTGTCAAACATCAAACTATGAACATTGCTAATCTTCTCCTCGTCACTGAGTTGCAATGTTGTAAAGGATTTTTCTATGGTCTTAATCCACTTATTAGCCTATCCTGGTTCCAAAGTACCATAGAAATCATCAGCTCTACATTTCTTCACATGTTTGATCACATATCTAGGTCTCTTATACTTTTTCTTATCCTTCTCGGTCTCAGTCATCACAGTCGCTATAGTGCGCACCAGTTCTGTAGCATCTATATGCATTATTGGCGGAACCAAAAAATTAGCCACATTCCCCTGCATTGGTGGGGGCGGTTGTTGACCGTTATATGCTCTTCTTGGTATGTTAAAATTTAACACTGAAGTGCTAGATAGCAAACTGTCCTGTTTGCTCCCTACACCAACTCCTTGTGTCTCGTCTTCTTTATTTCCAACCAAGGCTATTGATGGAGACAATTCTCGTGGCAGACTTCGGTTCCTACCTACACTCTCCGCTCGCTCCACCAAACTCATTCTACTTGCCTGAACATCACATTCTCTACCCCTTCCTCTACCTCTAGGTCTACCACGAGCACCTATTCTGCCTCCTCTAGTTCTTGCCATTTTCTTAAAATTTAAAATCAGTTCACTTAGTGATCTATGCCATCAAAATATCAACTTTCCGACTAATATCGACCAAGCATAAATATTTTTTAAGCTTATGAAATTTATTAAACCTAGGTATCACATCCTAAACTTTTAAAATCTAGGCTTTGATACCAAAAATTGTAACACCCCTCCCTACTGCTACCTTTGTCAGATGACTTAACCCACCAGTCATCCTTTCAAAGCACCGATGTGGAAAGGCATCACTTTTAAAAGAATTCTAGAGTCACTCAAACGTCCAATATTAGGAACATACACAATCATTAATTATATCATCACCAAACCATATATGTAATAATTGAGAATAAATACCCAACATAAATCCACTTATCGGTAAGATATAAAACATACATTCAAACTAATATTTATATATATATATATATATATATATATATATATCCAAATAGTGCTCTGTCACAGGTGGGCTGATAAGAAGGGTAGGTTATACAAAATTATATATAAAATATACATCAATAATACATATAACCCAACTACCTAGTATACTAGCTTAACTAGCCCTGGAGAAAACTGCTATAACTATAGTACAAAGGCCAGTTACTCTCCATCACAAAGCCCATCCTCAAAAATCTCTAATAGCATGTAACCCTAAGTCTAAACTAGAGAAACTCAGACTCCTGGGGAAGTAGCATAGGCCACGATCACCATTGTAAGGCAACCGTCCATAAAATCCTCCCGGTTAATGTGCATGCGGTAATCGACAGCAATGGGTTCTAAGGAAACCCTTACGGATAGTATAACATCTGCATCATGACGAATGATATAATGTACCACCGTCTCATCTTCAACAATACTATAGGTTATGGTAATCCAATGAACTGCCATGGCTATACATAATATGCACAATACTTACCTTTATACTGAAAAAAATAAAAAAAAAATAGAGTGGTGAGTATTTTCATGAGAAAATACCTAGTGAGTAAACATAATACAATGCTAGCTCAAGAAGCAATAAGATATAATAAAAAAATAGGAATAAATCATATATAAAACCAGTTAAAATGATTCTTAGCTTGTCGGCTGATAGTTAAATAAAATATTATTTCATACTAAATATACTTTTGAATGTTAATTCGTTAAAATCCCGAATCCTCTCAAAAGTTCTCAAACCTAGTTTGTTTTCAAATACCAATTTCTTTAGACTTTCAAATATCATTCTCAATGCAATATTATTGATTTTCATAAAGTTAGATGAAATTCCATTTCATTCTTTCTAAAGTAAAACTTTCATCTACAATTTCACAAATTTTAATATTTTGTCCAGAAACTACTCTCAATAACTTCAGAATATTTTTCTAAAATATAACGCATCATAATACAATACAGCACAGTACCCAATGCTAAGGTAATCAAGAGAGTAGGTTGCTATCGATGTGTCGGGTACCATTCGGCACATCGAAGGTTCAAACCATGTATGCATACAAGTAAATACAACTCGAATTCACCCCAAAAGCTTTAATGAATCTCGAGTGCAGTCCCAAAGACAGTAATTATAATCATATATTACATTTTCATCAATTCCTCATTGTACCCCAAGTGCGAAAATATTTTTTACCCGTGAGTTACTATGTCCCGGACACAGCCTTATGTCTTACAGAGCCCAGCCGTACCCTGAACATGGTCTTACTACAACCTTTCCTCTCGGTGTACTTGTACTCATATATAATTTTCTCTTTCATTTATTATTATTACTTTTTTCATTATTATTATTATTATATTATATTATATTTTTATTTTTAACCCATCTTCAATTCAGTTAGGGTAAATAATTTAGCAACAAAATTTTAATAATAAAATTTCAAGCAAAGATATTGGTATGTATCTTATTTTATTAAGACTTAATGGATATTTATTAACTATAAAATTAATTAAGTTAATTAAAAAAAACATCGGATAAATTTCATTCAACTATGATAGTTTTTCATTTTTGAAAAATTTCAACCTAAAACAAAATATAATACAACAAAAATTCAGAAAATAAATAAATAAATAAATCAACAAATAAATAAATCAATAAATAAATAAATAAATAAATAAATAAAGGGATAAGATGAGATCTACTCACATATACGGTCCCTGCCTTTACTCCTTCTATTTATATATATATATATATATATAATTTTTTTTTTAAGTTGGAAGACTTCAAGTCCTCCTTCCTATTTATATTCGGCCAAGGGAGGTGGGGGTCTTCTTTCCCCACTTCCTTGGCCACCAGGTGGCATTCTTCTTTATTTTTTTTTTTGAATTAGCACCATTATTGGTGCCTTACTGCTTCTTCTCTACGTGCATGACTTGAAGGGAGGGGGCCATGCATGCCTCCTTCCTCAACCAACACGTGTTTATTTATTTTTTTTTGTTAAACACCTAAATTTTATTTTATTACACTTAAGTCCTACTCCTAAACTTATTTAAGTTGCAAATAGGTCCTAGTCTAATTTCTAATATATATATATATATATATATATATTATATATTATAATTTATATAACTTTTGGGTACGGATATCACAGTTTTTAATTCAAAAACTAAATATAATTTTATCATTTTTTATCTCCTAACTCAACGGAGAGTTGAAAAGTTTTTACCTCTCCTAGAAGATTTAATATTTTTATAGTTGAATTAATTAATCCCCTTTAAGGCAATGAAGCCAATTGCTTTCTTAGTAAAATGACAGTTTCTACAGTCATGTGGACAACAACTTACATATCTAAGAGAAAGAGTTCCTGACCAATTTAATTTACCCAAGAGATAGGCTTCTAAGTATTACGAGAGAAGATGCCCTCAACCCTCATGCATAAGGGTTGAAGCTGCGGCCAGAGAAAGAATGTAACATCCGCCCTTTCACATACATATTTATGATGTATGTATGGTATATTATGTATAGTCGATAATGGCCTTATTTAAGTTGGAGTATATGCATGAGTGTAGAGAAAGACTTAATTGTAAGATAAGTTTGGAGTTATATGTCACAAGTGAAAGTTTGGGGTATTATGCGACATGTCCATTTTATTAAGAGGCTAGGAAGGTAATTGTGGTAATATTTATGTAGAGTATTATTATTATATTGGTTGTTAAGTGATAATATGTATTATTATTATTATGATATTTGGGAGATAATTAAGCATGAAATGGAGGGAGAATTTAAGGAGTATAATTGGTAGTTTTTTTATTGGTTTAAGGGTTATATGAATACTTAATTATATTAATGAAGTGGGGTTATTTGTCACATAAGAAAGTTAAAGATTATTGTGTAATAATCCAAGGTTATTAAGGGTGTGTAGAGATTGGTGTAGATATTCATGGTCATATTTACTATTATTTTATTTAGAAATAATAATTGATATTATCTATTATTATTATTATTATTGTTATTTAAATATTAAGATATTAGTGTTAATATATAATAACTAAAGGGAGACTTTTGAGAGGGAAAATGGATATTTTTTAATGGTGGAGAGTAGATGTGAGTATATTAATATGTGTGTGTGGGTATATGCACATGGGTGTCTAGAGAAAAGGGAGAAAAGAATAAGAGAAGAGAAGAGAAGAGAGGAAAAATTGAGAGGCTTTGTAAGAGTGTGGTGATTCTCTATACATCTAACATCATTTTTAGGGAGCTTAAGAAGATTTATAAGGTGTTTGAGCATCAATTTAGTAAGTCTTGTATTTAATTATGATTATTTGAGTTAGGATTGTTGTTGTGATTTTCGGATTCTGTTTTTCAATATTTATCAGTCTTAGTATTTTGGACATAACTTGAGTTTTACAACTCTAATTTGAGCATAGTTTAATGTTTAGGAAACCTCATAGAGTCCTCTACATTTCTTATATTTTGAGCTTGGCTTAAGTTTGCTGTTAAGCTTATTATATTAGGCCGGACATTTCAGAGCTCATAGTGATGCTCTGTTTTGTTCTAATTTGTCCAAATGGATTCTTAAATCCATAATTAATTCCACACTTGTCCAAATTGAATTATTCTAATTAAAATTTGAAGAAGACTTAAAACCCTAGCTATGGTAGCAATTTGAGGATTTTTGGATTTGTGTGTATGTCTTTAAGTTATTTTGAGTTTGGAGCATTTTAGTTGCATTTGATGTGTTCGAATGGTTGTTTGTTGGAATTTGGTATGTATCTTGTATAGGAATTGGAAGAGGAAGTGGAAACCCTTCTCAATAGGGGGAGTTTTGCTTTAAGAAGGAGTTAAAGGCTTGAGGTAAGTAATTATTAATTTAATGTTTACATATAGTAATTTTTAAGTAACTATAATTCTTTAACTATATTAAATTGTGTATGCCATTAAAGTAGCAGGAATGATGAATATGTGATTATATTGATATGAGAAAGTGTTGTGGTGAATTATAAAAGATATCACATGTATGCCTTTAAGTGGCAAGATTATTGAGCATGATATATATATGAATTTATATATGGACATATTATTGTAAGAAAATATGATATATATATGGTATATGGTTGGTTTATTGTTAGTATACTTTAGGTATACTTTTGGTATAATTTGGTATACGAATGGTATATTCTTTATTTATAATTTGTTATTGAATAAGAGCATGTGTTGCAATGAATTGTAAATATTGGCACCTATGAACGCAAGCCACTTGATGTGGTATGAATTGATATGCGTTGCTTGTGAGAAAGGTGAATTGTAATTCATTATAAAAAATGAGAATGATGAAAATACATGCATATGGCATGATGTGATTGAAATGTGAGGAAATGTGAGGAAAACTTATGTATGTGGAGATTAAGCTCCACGGCCTGAGACTGAGCTGGGCAGAGAGTCTTAAGTGTGGCCATTCATATGATATATATATGCGTGCACGTGTAAAATCTGAGACTGATATGGGCAGAAAGTCTCAGGAATGGCCATAGTTATATAAATAAAAATGAAAATATTAAAGAAAAAGAAAAGAAAAAAAAGTGAAATTTATGTGAAACGTGTATAACGTGTGTCGAGAACTTCGACCAGATACTAACTTGCATAAACATGCATTGTTATACTATATTTACATACATACATGGCATTGTGATTTTATATATATGTTGTTAAATGTGAGAATTATATTATGAATTAAATGTAAGAACTTTGGTTGTAAAAGATGAGTAATGTGATGATTGATGAGGTGTAGATATTGAGTTATAAGCACCCAAGTATTTATACTAGTATTTGCTAGATGGTTATTAAAATGATGAGATTTGGTGTATATGAGACACCAACAATATCGTTTAAATGTTTAGAAATCTTGTTGTGATGTTAATGGATGTTTGGTGTGGACTAGTGTGTTTATAATGTATTATTGTAGCTTGAAATGAGTTACATTCATATATTTTGACATCACTAGTCACTTCAAGGGCATTTTTGTCCATTTATATAAATGAATTAAGTCTAGGCGTCTTCATGAAAGTTGTAGCCCTCTAAACTAGCTTTTCAAGCTTCTTGAATCACTTAAATTCGAATTCTGTAAAGAGAGTTATGGAGTGTGACATGTTTTGGTCGGGCTAAAACTAACTACTGGCGATCGCCAGCCCTTAGAATCAGGTGACCACTGGCTAGCGCCAGTGGTCTGGCACAGCTCCGGAGAATTATTTTAACCATAACTTGAGCTACTGAACTTCAAATGAGGCGTGGTTTGATGCTACGGAAACTTTAAAGAGTCCTCTACAAGTTCCATGTTTTAAGGATGGCTAGAATCTATTTTTAAGATTCTCTAATTGAGCATGATATTTTAGTGCTCACTTACACCTTTATCATTTGGACTCCCATGCGCAGTCTAAATATTAAATTCTTGTATTTTGATGTGTTGCAATGTATTCTATGTGTTTTTTTAATTAGTTCTTGAGAGGAACTATATGTATAGTTGTATTAATAATTACTTATTGAGTCGCAAGCTCATTCCTTTGCAATTGTGGTTTTTCAGGTTAGTTAGCCTAGCTTGAAAAGTTGTTTGGTAATAAGCTTAAAGTGTGTTCCGTGTGAGCTCAGGTAGGTCAAGGGCAGGCTTGGTGTCGACATCTCCATCCTCATGATCATCATTATTATCACATTCAAGCATTTTGTTTTTAAGGAATGTATTTATTTTGAAAACAAGTTATATATGTAAACTAAAGTACAATGTGTATTAAACAAGAGTTTTTGGTTTAATTATATATCTCTTTTGAAAAAAAAATATTTGTGCCATGTGTTGTTATAGGGCTATTTACTAAAATAGGGTCTGAAATTTCGTAAATACCAAATTTGTGGTTATATAAAAAAAATTCCAACTTTTGTGGTTCTTTTTTAAAAAAATTTCAATTTTGTGGTAGTTTTTGATGATGTGGCGTTGGTTGGGCCAGTCAATTCGCCAGTAGCACTGGCGAAATGCTTCTTTTTTTGGCATTTCGCCAGTTGCACAGGCGAAAAGCCTTGTGCATTTTTCAAAAAAAAGTGAAATTTGGGACAGCAATTTGATTGTATTTCGGAAAAAAATATGGTATTTTGGAAAAAAAATACCACGAGGAAGAGAAAATTACGTGGAATTTTTTTGACGCAAGCTGTGTTCGAAACGGATGTCAGAATAGTAATTTGATAAATAGTAAAATAGTAACTTTTTGTAGAATTTTTGCATACTACTATTCACGTAGTGCAAAAAAATTATAGTATTTCAAAAAAAAAAAAACCACGAGGAAGAGAAAATTACGTGAAATTTTTTAACGCCAGCTGTGTTGGAAACGCATGTCGGAACAATAATTTGATGAATAGTAAAATAGTAATTTTTTTTAAGTTTTGGCTCATTTCGCCAGTGCTACTGGCGAAATGAGCCAATTTTTTTTACTTTTGAGGCTCATTTCGCCAGTAGCACTGGCGAAATGAGCGTCAAATTTTTTTTTTTTTGCATTTCGCCAGTTTGACTGGCGAAATTCTATGGGGGACTTTTGTCCTCTAGTGATTTCGCCAGTCAAACTGGTGAAATCAACTTTTTTTTTAAAAAAAAACCATAAATTTGGAATTATTTTAAAAAGAACCACAAATTTGGTATTTAAGAAATTTTGGACCATAAAAAAGGAAATAGCCCGTTGTTATGTCATTGGAACACTTGTATGTGGTACTTGGAGGGTGCTACAGTAAGTGGTATCAGAGCGGAGATTAGATTTCCTCGGGACATGAAAACATGATACATTCATAACATATCATGCATAAGTCATAAATGACTTATAGTTGATGTGCGTTGTACATGTCGGGATGGAAGGACACAAAGCTCAACCCATCAGTTTAAACGAGTCACTAGGTTAAATTATAGACAAGACATAAGTATGCATTATATGAGCTTGAATAATTTTTGTTTTTTTATTTATAATTCTCTATAAGTTGAATGCAATTGTATTTTGAGATTTGGGTAAATGATGAGAATAATGAGTTAAGAGCAAGTGGACAACATTGTTGATGAAGAATTATGAAAAGAGAAGAGAATAGGGAGCAAAGATTTTCAGGGGTATTAATACTTTTACCATAGAAGAGGAATGGTTATAGAGTGTGTAAAGAATTCTAGGTTAAATTAATTATCTTGATGAAAGGAGAATTTGTTATGCAATGACATTGTTTGAACATGATATGTGATATGAAGTAAATATATGGATTGTGATTATGGTAAATTGTAATTGAATATAGAATGAAGTGAGCTAGGACTATCAAAATGTGAATTTTGTGTGTGATTTATAATTATGTGTCGAAGTTTCAAGGGACAAGAAGGATAAAGTTGGAAAGCACCTGTAGTAAGTAGTCACAAAAAGTTATATATTGGTTTCCTTGATGTGTTAAAGTTATAATGGATCAAATGAGTTGTGCCCGTTAGAATTACTAATGACATATTATATGATGTGAAGATTAATGTGAATGCATTATGATCTTGACAATACTCATGTATTACCAATAATAGTATATTGGTAATGCTCAGTTAAATGTAATTATAGTGTGGTGGATAACTGAGCCTTAATTGAGATTATTTATAGAAGTGTAGTTGTTTATTTGCAGAATTAGCCTTATTTTAGTAGGGAGATGTCTATATTTTAGGGAAGATTTTATAAATTTTTGGTAGATTCCTCGTAAAGTGTGCTTATGTCGTTAGATTTTTATGATTTAGGCTTATGTATAATTGATGAGTGAAAGTAAAAGAGACTTGAAAGAGAGTTTTAAAAGCAAAAAGAAATTAGGTGTCAATAAAGTGAATTTAAAATATATAGTGAGCATTCATTCAACTAACGAATAAAGGCAATAGGTAATAGGGAATTTGGAGAATTTTAAAGATAAAAAGTTGATGGTGAATCTATGGATGGTGTAATATTACTAGGATATAATTGAAATTATGATGGTAAGAGATATTTAGAAAAGTGTTAGGGTCTTAAGTCAAGGATATGTTATAATTGTAGAACATCATATCAATTTATTTAAGATTGTTCATTTGTAAGAAATGATAGAAGATCACAATTAATTACGGTAAGTGGTAAGGATTTTGTTTAGAACTATTATTTGTTCTGAAGTATATGAACTTAATAGTTATGGAGTTGAAAGAAGAGTAATATTATTTTGAGAATAAATTGGGTATGAAATTATCATGATATTATAACTTATTGTGTAAGGAGATAGTTATTCACATTCGGGAGTAGAAAAATATAGAAGTAGTGGGTGAAGAAGAAATTATACATGTTTGATGACATTAATTCTATTTGTATAGAACCAAGATGTTGGGAAGTAATTATATACTGATTATGCATTATTAAGCTACATTATGATGAAAGCTAATTATGTATCATTTATTTTTAATGAAGTGAGGAATGGTTGATTAATAGAAAGATATTATAGTGTTTTGGGGAAGAATGAATTTGAGAAATTAAATATTAGTAATTTTAGATAGCAGAATATTCTATTACCGAGATAACATTTAGGATTTAGTATAGATATTATAAATTCTGATTATGTTATTGAGAGTGAGGAAATTACTTTCTTTAAGAAAGAAATGATGAGGGGAAAGGATTAAAGTTTGTTAGTAAAGTTTTAGAAGTTATATGATTCATATCAAGATTTCAAGATAAAGGACAATATGTGTGAATATGAGAGAAGGAAAAATAGTCTATCTATATATTCAGGCAGTTATAATCGTGTAAGGAGACTTCCTCAACTTATGATCTAAAACTCTTGTTTAGTAAATATATTTAAGAGTTGAAAGACATAAATTGTGGTAACCAAAATGTCATGAACATCACATTCTTATTATGGGTGGTTAACAAGGAAAGCAACATGAAAGAGTTGATGTATGAAAACGGAACATCAGTCTTTGCATAAGTTGCAACTACCAACGGTATTAAAATAGACTCATAGTGCCAATTCCTGTAGGAGATCAGAGTTACGGGATTTGTGTATGATTTTATTATAAATTGAACTGTGAATAATGGATTGAATTAGATGAATTAGAGTGTAAGTAAGATGTGTTGCATATGTATTTGATGTATGGTCATATATAAGAGTTATACGGAATAAGGAATATCTAAAAAGTTAGAAGAATTCTCACTTATTGAAGTGGGAAGTATTTGGTAAGTACTTACTAATATGATATATATATTTTAGTTTCCTTTATATGTATGAATTGAATAGTAATGTGTGCTTACTTGGATAATTAAGTAAGCAATATGAATTATTATATATGCCTATATTGAGATGTGTGATTGAATATGCCATGAAATATGGTGAATGATATTATTAGCCTTTGATGAGAATTGGTGCAAAATGTTTATGTGGTGAATTGTGAATCATAATGAATATTAATATAATGACCTACTGTGAAACAATTTTGCTAAATTATATTGTATATGATATGTTATGTTCCACAAGATGGTGAAACAAGTGAAAAAATTATGTGAGAAACATGCCAAATGTGGCTTTGTATGAGGTGATAGTATGAAAATGGTTTTGGTAGGATATTGAATAATGAAATGGGAACGTGAATGTAAACATTATTGCAATTATATAATTATTGCAAGATGCTATCTTTATTATTAAGATGAATGAAATTATTAATTATAGTATTGAGATTTGAAATTTATGTGATGTATACTCAATTGTTTATTGAGTATATCTATACTTTTCTAGTATGGAATTGATAATTGAGTGTATTAAAGATGATGTAGTGCAACTGAATATATTTGGCTATATATATAATTCTCTGTATATGAGTTAATTGTGACTACTAAAGGTTATTAAGGGGGTCGTATAAATATTTAACGATGTGGGGATAAATATGTTTTGAGCTAAAAGGACGAATATAAATATTTGAGACTCGTGATTGATTGACTACCATACAATTATGAATGAATTGAATTGAATTAATAATGTTAAGTATGTTCTTGGGAGTGTCCCTAAGTTGGTTTGAGTCTCAATTGAGTGTAGGGAAGATTGTATAGCTTTTTTTTTTAAAAAAAAAGAGAGAGCTAAATAGGAAATTTTAAGGTTTAGAAGGTAAGGAGAATTGAGTCCGAAAAATGTGAACAGTATGAAATTCTAAAGAGGGTTGACCATTGACATATAAATTAGATTGGCCAAGGGAATGGTTGTCTATTTATAATGTATTCCACGTGGTTATATTGAAACGGTATAGATTGGACAGCGAAGCAATTGAAGAATAAAGGAAATCTAATGGTAAAGGTGAAGTGAAGATATTATAAAACTAAAGAAGCAAAGAAAGAACCACATTGTTTTAGGAAGATGATGAGTAGTTAATTTTGAGGACGAAATTTTTTTAAGGGAGGGAGAAATGTAACACCCGCCCTTTCACATACGTATTTATGACGTATGTATGGTATATTGTGTATAGTCGATAATGGCCTTATTTAAGTTAGAGTATGTGCATGAGTGTAGAGAAAGACTTAATTGTAAGGTAAGTTTGGAGTTATATGTCACAAGTGAAAGTTTGGAGTATTGTGCGACATGTTT
Organism: Macaranga tanarius; assembly: GCA_949673435.1. NCBI lineage: Eukaryota > Viridiplantae > Streptophyta > Magnoliopsida > Malpighiales > Euphorbiaceae > Macaranga > Macaranga tanarius. The sequence continues at coordinate 20,351 of CATIWO010212937.1, forward strand.
ATTTTATTAAGGGGCTAGGAAGGTAATTGTGGTGATATTTATGTAGAGTATTATTATTATATTGGTTGTTAAGTGATAATATGTATTATTATTATTATGATATTTGGGAGATAATTAAGCATGAAATGGAGGGAGCATTTAAGGAGTATAATTGGTAGTTTTTTTATTGGTTTAAGGGTTATGTGAATACTTAATTGTATTAATGAAGTGGGAGTTATTTGTCACATAAGAAAGTTAAGGATTATTGTGTAATAATCCAAGGTTATTAAGGGTGTGTAGAGATTGGTGTAGATATTCATGGTGATA
>CATIWO010212983.1:0-10491 GCA_949673435.1 Macaranga tanarius
ATAAAAGAATAACTCATAAAATTGTGAAATAATTGAGAAGAAAATAAGAGATGAATTGGTTGGTGTTATGAAATAATTAAGGGCAAAACTAGAATATTATTATGATGATGTTAATTTTTAATTTTAATTCTAAAATAATTACATTTTATAATTACAATAACTAGAATATATCATTAGGTCTTAAGTTAATTCAGCTTAGCACTCTATTTTTTATTTAATTAAAATTATAAATGCATATAAGTTAAAATATTTTAGAATACAATACATGTAATTCATATTTAATTTTTATAACTTTTTGAATCTTGAAAAAATATAATAAAAATTAAACTTTTAATATGTTAATGACTTGAAGGGACTAATAATAATAAATTATTTAATTTTCAGTAATGTTATAATTATTAGAAAAGTTAAAAAAACAAAATGATCAATTTTCACATTTAATCTTAAATAAAGTAATGGGCTTTATAGTGATGGATTGCTACAGTATTACTATTTCATAAACAGTATCATGCAAAATTGGGTCCTTCTTAATTCCTCCTCGAAAAATTATCCTCACTTCATTTACTATTCATATATCAAACTGATCGTCTCTTTAATTTCTCCTCAAAAATTCTCTTCACTTTATTTACTATGCATATAGTAAACCGATCCTCTCATTGATTCCTCCTCAAAAATTCTCTTCACTTTATTTACTATTCATATATTAAATATAATATATAATTTTCTCTTCACTTTGTATTATTTATATTAAATATAATATATAATTTTCTCTTCACTTTGTATTATTTATATATTTACTAAGACCTTGATTTTTCCAACTATAAGTACAAAAAGCTTTTAGTTAGTACATTAACAAATTAATCATTCATTAAGCGTTAATTGTTATTGACAAATGCATGCTTACGCTTCATTGCAGAATTGCCAAACCTGGACCAAATATTTTGAATCTAATATATATCATGTATGTGGTCTATAATTTGATAATAAGAACAGTACGAGCAATATATCGAGGAAAGAGTCAAAACATAAACAAAGAAGAAATTTCAAAATGCCTTCTAATTTCAAAAGTGACGGTGGAAGTGCTTCCATAACTAATTATCTATGAATCAAAGACCAAAGAAGGTTGTGATGCCTCCGCATCTACATATTAATTACCAAGGTGGCTGTGGCCGCTTGGATTATTAACATCGAGCTTAAGTTTATTTTAATTAATTTATTCGTTTTAAATAAATTTTTCCTTAATTAAATTTACAATTTAGAAAATAAATGCAAAATCACAATTAATAAATTAGTCAATAGGATCTATTGGATTTTGAAGATGCAATTATGAATCAACTCAAACTCTAGCCTAATTAATTATTATATATGTACATCATTTATCGTTGTAAGTTAGCTAATTAAGGTGCTACTTCGAATGTCATAATTAAGCTCATTATGCATATTTTTCCTTAAGTAATTAAGCAAGATATGCTTTATCTTGTGCAGACCAATAACCGTTGGAATCAGCTGGTAGAGGCTATTATTGTTTAAACTAAAGTCTTGACTTCGAGTTCGAGTTCTAGTAAACGCAGTAATATTAAATAGCTGTTGGGAGACTTTTGTGGCTCTTATGGTCCTACCCGGATCAAACTTGATTAGTCAGAGTCCATTGGGTTCTGGATACCAGTGGTTCACACAAAAATAAAAATTAAACATACACACATGTGACAATATGGACCAAAGCTGGTAAATTCCTGGAAGCTTTCATGTGCATGCATTGCAATCGTATGAAGCCAGTTAATTGTTTATGGTGCTTCTCTTCCCAAATTTTTGTATATCAATTTTAAGCCTAACTTCAGATTATTTTGTTGATTTAAAGTTAGTTATAGAAAAAGACATCCATTATTACTTGCTCTCCATTAGCTTCATCTATAAGTACGTTGCCCTCCTTCCTCAATTCCCCATATCCGATAAAACATCTCTCTTTCTTTTCTGATTTATCCACTCATAAACATATGTTTATGGCCATGGAGTCACCAAAAATTTTGTTCACCTTGCTAGTGTTTACAACCGCATGCAGCATTTTATCAGCAACCCCAATCAATGAAACATTACAAGCTCAAAGAGCAAATAATAACACCAATGTTCACCAAGAAGCATCATATCTCCTAAGACATAGCCGCTTCCTAGCCTCTAATCCCAGCGCAGCAGCTATGACATGTGACAAGTACCCAACAGTTTGTCGTGCCAAGGGAAGTGCAGGACCCTATTGCTGTAAGAAACAGTGTGTTAATGTGATGACGGATGAATCCAACTGTGGGAAATGCGGGAACAGGTGCCAATATTCAGAAATGTGTTGTGCAGGGAAGTGCGTGAACCCATCAAACGACAAGAATAATTGTGGTAAATGTAACAACAAGTGCAAGAGCAGAAGCTCATGTGTGTATGGCCTGTGCAGCTATGCTAATTAAAAAGCAAGTGCTTATCGACTATATACTATACATTATATACGTATCGTCGAAATTAAATAAATGTTTGTGTGTCTGTTAGAGTCAGGAAAAGGAGATTGTTGGAGTTGATGTTACACTTATGAAATTAAATAGTTTCGTTTAGTTACAATTCATTGTGGGGAGAAAATTAATTAATTGTTATCAATAATATTGTCAAGCCGTCAATCGCAAGGTTAGCTTCTGGAAGGATTCTGGTTGATTTATTATGTAATCATCGTATCTCATAAAGAAATAATACGTTATTTTATAATTTTATATATATGTGTGTGTATGTGTGTATATAATGCATGACTTATACATTTTTTTTTTTGTGAACAACTGGTATTCAGAGCCCATTGAATTCTGACTAATCCAATTCAATCCGGGTAGGACCATAAAGGTGGTAAAGGTCTCCCAACAATTATTTAACGTGACTGCGTTCACTAAAATTCGAACTCGATATTTTAATTTAAGCGATAACAGCCCCTACCAGTTGATTCTAACTGTTGTTAGTATACATGTGTTTTTTCTAAATTCAATCCAAAAATGAAATGTATAATAATAATACAATAAAATTAAATGTCATAAGTGGTTACTACAAATAAATCTCTTAATATGATTAAAGTTCATATATAATCCATTGTATTTTTTATACATAAACAAAATAAATTAATATATAAATGTGTATTTTAAATACACATCTTCTCAAAATTTGAACAATAATATCAATTATATGTAACTTTATTAATCTTTTCATACTTGTAACTTTATGAATGTTTTCATCTTTGTATATATGTGGGAGGAATATTACATTTAATTTTTTATTTAATATTATTAGTAAAATATTATTTTTATAGTAAATATTTTATAAAAATGAGAATTGATTACATGAACTCATCACTTTAATTGATTTAAAAAAACACAAGAAAATTATATATTTGAACTCTTATTGCAGGTCTAACAGTGTCAACTATTGACGAAAAAGTTTTCAACATTTTATAATATGGCTTGTACAATATTGAAAAGTAAAACTAGTTAATTTACAATAATAATATTAATGTAGCATGAGATGGACGGAAACAAAACCGTTAAAAAGATATTATAAAGAAAAGATCCTAATTTAGCTAAGATCCACTCATTGCCCAATACCAATCTAAATTCTCTAATTCACACAGATTTCGCCAAAATTTGGAATATAATATATTTCTTTGAAAGCCTAACTTTGGTTTACTTCAATTTCATTAGGCCGTTGAATTAGACCACTCCACTAGCTATATATTGGTACGCAACATTTTAATTAACATTACATATACACATTTCCCTTGCAATATTGCAGTTTGCCTGCCACCTTCCATTTCAACTTGTTTACCAAGTTAACTACCTTACACCCTAATATTCTTCTAGCTAATTAATTTATCTTCTCTATAAATACCCTCCACATTGATCATTCCTCCACCAAATCTATCTCTCACGCTCACAAGCACAAGATGAAGTCTTTTAAGTTCTTTCTTTTATTGGCCATGCTCATGGTTTTTGTTGCCATTGCCCTGTCGTCCACACCACCTGATCAACAAGAAACATTCCTCGACGACGATGATGATCAGAACCAAGAAGAAGCAACTTTAACATCTTCTTTTAGAGGATTAAATCATCGGTTTCTTGCAGTGAAAATGACATGCGACAATTACCCTAGGGTTTGCCGAACCAAGGGCAGCCCAGGGCCGGATTGCTGCAAAAAGAAATGTGTGAACGTAATGACAGACAGAGCTAACTGCGGCAAGTGTGGGAAGAAGTGCAAGTACCCGGAGATTTGTTGCAAAGGTGGATGTGTGAATCCAATGTCAAATACCAAGCATTGTGGTGGTTGCAACACTAAGTGCAAGAAAGGAAGCAAATGCGTTTATGGGATGTGTAGCTATGCATAGAATATATATATATATATATGAAGCACTAGCTTGGATCAAGACATTAGACAATTCTATTGATTGGGGGGTACGTTAATATCATGAAATGTTTGGAATATTATTTGTGAAATTGCATGTGGTGTGACGAATAAGATCAGCGAACCATCAAACATATATATGTAGAGTTCGCTGCAGGCTTTTATTTATTCTTTATCTATACGTGTGATTACAAAATGAATATATATACATATAAATTTATTATCATATTTACTTTGCTTTCATATGTCTTTTGTAATGACGGATGAATAGAAATTTGGAACTCTCAAATATTAGTTTAGAGTTTTATAAAAATTAACACAATTGTAACCTTTGATAAAAATTCATTCTAATTACAATAAGTTTATTATCATCACGTGCTATAATATAATATTATTAGAATAAAAGAACTTTATTGTTCAAAAAGAATGATTAATCTTTTAATTATTTTTTTTTGTGAAGCAACCAAAAGAGAACTTTTTCTCTTGGCATACCTAGGTAGGTGCTTATCAACTGTGTTCTAATTTGGGTTAATGGGTCTATCTATCACCAACTTTAGTCCATTTTGCCAATATATCCTCACTTTTTTTTAGTGGTAATTTGATATACTAACTTTACGTTTTATGGCAATTCTATCCTCAGTCAAAATTATATGTGCCCATACTGAGGTGTCATGCTATTAATTGACATGTCAGCATGACACCTCAGCATGGACACATGTAATTTTGACTGAGGATAGAATTGTCATAAAACGTAAAGTTGGTATATCAAATTACCACAAAAAAAAGGTGAGGATATATTAGACAGATGAAGCTTATGCAACCACATTTTTATATAAGGTAAAGGTACAAAAAAGCCCCTAATATTTATGCTGAGGAGCGGATTGGCCCCTAAATAATTTTCGGGCTCAATTATGCACAGCAATTTCAAAAACCTATAATCTAGGCCCCTCATTTAACGGTGATAAGCTTCCTACTGTGCCGCCGTTAGAAAATTGGATGGTGGGGTTATAAGTGGGACCCACATATCCATTCACAGCCAATGGAGGGAGTTTTTGCCGCCCCTTTATACCAGTCAGCCAACGTTACTCACCAACCCTCATAACTCCCCATTCCTAATAACTCTCCTTCATTGTTAAATGTTGATAGCAACTTCCTTATCTCTTTGTTTAACCATCAGACTTATTGATTTACAAGACAAACCCTACAAAGCCGATTATTTACAAGAGAAACCAACACTCTTTCATTGATTATAGGCAAGATCGAGGGTTTCAATGCACAAGCAAGGCAGTGAAAGAAGCCTATTGTAACTAAAAGGTAAGACTTGTGGGGTTCTATGTTGTGTATAAATTTATTTATTTATGGTTTTGACACTGGTTTCATAATTGTGTGGGGTTCTATGTTGTGTATAAATTTGTTTATTTATGGTTTCGACACTGGTTTCGTAATTGTGTTGGCATTATTGTTGCGGTTTTTATATTTTACATTGCATGTGGTTTTTGTATGTGGTTGGATGGTGGTGGGATATATGTGCATGTAGGCCATGGACTTTGGTACAAAACCAATAAATAAAGTCATATACTTAAAACAATGGTCTGGTGCTAATATATTTTTCTTCTTACTTTTGAATAATGCAGAATGACTATTGTTGTTGATCTTCGATTTAACTACGGGGGTATATGGGATTGGGAGGGATTAAATTTTGTGTATGTTGGTGGTAAAGTGGATGTTATAAATGATTTTGACCCTGATTATCTTTGTTACTTAGACATATTAGAAAGCTACCAAAAAATATTAGGCTACCCAACAGTGAAAAATGTATTTGTATTAGAACCTGGGAGAAGCCTTACAAATGGATTGTTTTTGGTACATGATGATGTGACAATTAGACAAGTTTTAAGTTATATAAACAAACACAGTTGGGTTAGGGAGATTGAGTTTTATGCAGACTATGACATAGACAGGCCTGCATTTGAGATTAACGTTCTGCCTCTATAATATAATGTTAGCAGTGAGGAGAATGAGGCATATTGTGGTAGTGGGGTTGGGTAAGGTGAGGAAGAATATGTAGATGGCCAGAATGCAGAGAACCCTGAAATACATACACAGGAAACTAAACCTGTAACACAAAATAAAGTAGGGGGCAGTACATATTTTGGTCCTAGTGGTTATATTAGTCAAGAGGAAAATAAAAATCAAGAGTGTAGTAATAATAGTGAAACAGAAAGTGACAGTGAGGAAGTAGTGACTTAGATCAAAGTGCCCCACCTCAGGAAAGAGTTAAATATGATGGTCAGGATAGTAAGGGGTATTTCATACTTGGAATGACATATGGGAATGCAGCTGAAGCAAGGGAAGCCATAGCCAAATATGTTGTCTCCTTTGGTTACAAACTGAAGCTAAATCCTAATGAACCCCAGAGGATTAGAGCTAGGTGCATCAATGAAGAGCATTGTCCTTTTAGGCTACTGATTTCAAAAGATGGGCATAACCCTGGGTTAGCTGTGAAGACTTTAGTGGACTCACATGAGTGCTTCAGACATTATTCTACCCCTAGTTGTACTGCTGCTTTTCTGGCCAAATACTTCAAAGACAAAATTTACAAAAATCCCAAGTATACGGTAGGAGATATGAAATTGGATGCAGAAAAGATATTGAAGGTCAATGTTAGTAAAGCTAAATGCAAAAGGGCTAAGAGGGTAATAATCTAAGAGCTAGATGGCAGCTTTAGAGTTGAATTTTGGTATTTAGAGGCATATACAACTATAATTAAAAGAACAAATTCAAGTAGTAAGGCTGAAGTGGAACTGTGTAAAAAAGCATTAAAAGAAGGTAAGAGGGTCTTTAGGAGGATGTTTGTGTGTTTTGAGGCTTGTAGGAGAGGCTGGAAGGCAGGTTGTAGACCTTTGATAGGTCTTGATGGATGTTTTTTAAAAAGAGATTGTAAAGGCCAACTTCTCACTACTGTTGGTGTAAATGGTGATGGTCAGGTCTTCCATATATGTTGGGCAGTGATTGATAAAGAGAACATTGCAAATTGGAGGTGGTTTCTACATTGGTTAGTCTAAGAGCTTGACCTTGGTGATGGAGGACATCTGACTTTCATATCTGATATGCAGAAGGTTAAGTGCCTTTCATATTTTTATGTTTTTCATATTAACAATGCATTCAATGGATAGCACAATAATTTTATCTTTAATGCAAGGTTTGGTTAATATTGTGCAAGAGGTGTTGCCTTCATCAGAACATCACTGGTGTGCTAGGCATATCTTTGCCAATTGGTCAAAGAAATGGCATGGAGGTGAGATGAAAAAGAAGTTCTAGTTGTGTGCTTAGAGTACTTTTCCTGAAGAATTTAAAGATAATTTACATAAGTTAGGTGAAGTTAGTGAAAAGGCAGCTGAGGACCTGCTGAAATACCCACCATATACTTGGTGTAGGGCATATTTCAGCTCTAGATGCAAGAGCTACAATGAATGGGAAATGTATGTGATCGGAGGCAATGCTGATCCTACCATATTAAGCGAATACAATTACTTTATAGGTCCAAATGATCCCAGTTTCAAAGAGGTTACCAAGCGAGAGGCCAGTAAAGGTTGGAAGAATTGGAAGTAGAGATCCTCTAAGGATGTGTTCATGAATAGTGCTTATTTTGTTCAGTCTGGATATGGAAGCTACACACCACTTTATTCTTCTGAACAATCATTCACTGTTGCTCCTGGATCATTGGTTCCTACTTTAACATCTGAAGCTGGTCCTCTAACCTGCATTCCTGGAAAAGCTTGCTAAGTAATAAAATTAGCAGTGCTAGTTTCTTTTAGAGAATTGACCATGGAAGAATATAATACTTTCGATTGGTTAATTAAGAAGCTCAAGCTGACATATTTGAAGAATTCATAAAACATAAGTTGTAAAGCACTTCTGTTAGATTTTTAGACTCCATATACTTTTAACATGCTCGGGTTTTATAATGGGCTTGAGTATTGGGTCTTGTACCAGCCGGGCTTCGTATTGATTTCTCCAGCTGGGTCTCCAGAACATAGCAATGGGCTTCATATTGGATCCACCTTTCACCAAAATGACTTGGGCCATTTGGTTGGGTTTCTCCATTAATTATTAGCCTCTCTTTTGCTTTATTCTCTTCCAATATGGGATTGTATCCCATTTCATTCTCCAACACTCCCCCTGAAGTGCAACTAGGCTTTACCCTCTTTGGGCCAGTTGTCACTTGTTTTCAACCTGGACTGATCCAAGTATGGCCTCCTCTTTTTGGGCTAAATGGCTTCCTTCAGTCTTACCAATTGCCTCAAGCTTTCAAACTTCACTGATTCAGACCTAGCTCTTTCGGCTCTGTGGTGTCCTCCAGTCTTCAAATTGTCCATGGGCCTCTCCAAGTGTAACTATGGACTTTTACCATGCTCGGGCTTCGCAACGGGCTTGATTGTTGAGCTTTGCGCCAACCGGGCTTCATATTGATTTCTCTAGCTAGGCCTCCAGAACATAGCAATGGGCTTCATTTGGATCCACCTTTCACCAAAATGGCTTGGGCCATTTGGTTGGGTTTCTCTATCAATGATTAGCCTCTCTTTTGCTTTGTTCTCTTTCAATGTGAGATTGCATCCCATTTCATTCTCTAACAACTTCTCATTTTGCTTGGAAACAAACAACCAAATTAATTAACATCTGTTTTCTTTAATCATTTGTGCTTTCCAGAGTGAGCAACAATCGATATATTATGTTGGAGAACAAGTTTGATGAGAGTAATTAGAATTCAACAAAAATAAAGTAAAGCACAAAAAATACCCTATAAACATGATGTATTAAACAGATTCTTCATTGATTGTCTAATTTATTTGCCAATGGATTTACATCTTTCATTACTTCTTAATGCAATGAGTAATATTTCTGATTGATTCTGTTCAAGAATTCTTATTTAGGCACTTCACACCATTCATGCATGTTTGATCTACAATTCAAATTCTTCCATACTTTCACAGTAACATCTTATTTTATGTTCAAAATACGGAAGAAGTGTTTCCACAACTCTACCAACCAAATATATTCTACGAAATCTCTAATATTATGGCCTGACTACTTACACTACTTGGAACTTACTGTTTCATGTTCTATTTAAAAATAGGGAAGCGATGCATGCCGCGATAGGGAAGCGATACATGTCTCGCGGCGAGACAACTCGCGGGGGATAAATTACCATTTTGTCCCCTCATTTTACGGGAGAGAAAATTTTGTGGGGATAAAAATATAATTTTACATGAATTTTTCTTCCTCCTGTAACATGGAGGGCAAAATGGTAATTTGCCCCTAGAGATGTCTCGCCGCCAAGGATTTAAATATCGATATCATATATCATATCGAGGTTTTAAAATTATGGATATATCCATACCGAAAAAAATTTTCATATCATTTTTAAAATTTTATTAAAATTTATATTAAACTTTGAAAATTTTTTGTAATTTTTTTAGAAATACTATATAACACTAAGGCTCCGTTTGTTTGTGAAAAATATTCTTCCTGAAAATATTTTCCTACATTTTCTAATGTTTGGTTACCAAAATAAAATAAGTCAAAGGAAAATAAGTTATTAGTCAAAGGAAAATAACTTGAAAATATGGGAAAATAACTTCCCATTCTAAGAACGGGAAGTTATTTTCCAAGACTTGAATGTTTATCAAATATAAAGAGAGAGAAAAATAAAAAATAATGTTACCATTTCTATATAATATTGTATAATTTAGGAAAAAATCTATTGCAAAATAAATACCAAAAATACTTTTCAACTATTTTTCTAGTGTTGTAGCCAAACATAAAAAAATATTATATTTTTCTGGAAAATATTTTTCTGAAAAATATTTTTCAAGAGATAGAATATTTTCCGCAAACAAACGGAGCCTAAAATAAATCTAAATTAATTATATTATCATAAAATATCATCAATTTATTGATTATGTATTGTATAATGAATTAATGATGAAAAGCTGTTATTTGGAAAAAAAATTAAAATCAGTAAAAATAAGTCTAATAATTTTGTATGAACATTTATATTAAATAAGGGAAAAATCAATT
>CATIWO010213012.1:0-17376 GCA_949673435.1 Macaranga tanarius
AGGATAATTACTCCAAAGGTCCACAACTTTCTAATTGGACAAAAAGGTCTAAACTTATCTTTCACTCACACCCCTCTCTACCAAAATGCATATGTCCCACATATATGCAACTCATAACTCTATGCCACATGTCATAAAAATTACTATGCATGAACATGAGTTCCAAAATGACGCATGTTACAATTCTCCCCTCCTTATAAAAATTTCATCCTCGAAATTTGATGATTTATTCATTATACAAAGTAATTCGGATTCAATTCCTCTTAACTTCATTACATAAACTCTTGCCCCTTTTTCTTTCCTTTCATTCTTGCCAACAACGGTGGATAAAGAAACTCTTCATACTTCATAAAGTGTAAAAATTATGAAAATTTACTTCTAAGATTGTCAAAAATGGATGAACTTTTTATTGCTCACATTGATTTGAAATTGCTATACATGACCTTTGTGTATTCAAAACTTCATAACTATTTTTGTACATATCCAAATGAAGTGATTCAAGTTGCATATGAAATCAGAATCATAAATAAATATTTTTAATGGTTTGGAAGTGAATTTTTCAACTTGGATTTTATATATTTATTCATGAGGTTTATGTTATATTGATTTTAAGCTATATTGTAAAAGTACATGTTTTGTGGTTAAGTTTGATGTTATTATGCATTATATATTTATGTGATATATGTGATGAATATGAAGTATCAATGGCATATGGTTGTGTTCTTGAAAGAATTTTATTTTCTTTCTAATTAGAACACGTGTTGGTTGTGTTTGAGGCCACGTGTAGCGGGTCTCACAATATATCTCTCGAAAGATAAGGGAGTACTACCTATGGAACTAAGGGCAAACTTACCCCTAATTACAAATAGCCTAGGAGTGGTGGCCCGATAAAAAATTTAGGTTTCTATAATGCCAATGAGAGAATCAAAAAAAAGATGAAGCCATCTAGGTCTGCCATTAAAAACCTTATAGAGGTAAGAAAGTCTCTCCTTAGGCTTTAAGCTAAAAGGTGCCCATATATTATCCCATGCTTCCTAGAATATACTCAGGTAATCAAAGTGCACCCTGAAACAAGAGAACAGGCTAAAAGAGGAGCTGTAACATTATCATGAAAATTAAGGAAGTAGGCAAACAACTAGATCTGAAAAAACTATGCACCACCATTTATATACCTGAAAGGTTCTTTGAGACATCTTCTCAGGTTGAAGTACAAGTTTCCAAGAAGGATAGAGCCTAAAGCATAATGTCTTCAGCCAAAGCATATACTAATGGGAAGTACTCCAAAGTAGGTTTAGTAGAAGTAGGGCAGAAGATGTATTTGTAGAGAAGAACCCAAAGAAAGTCAACATGCTCAGCAAAGGTAGCCTCACTATACCTAACCTTATTAATCAAACTACTATAATTATCATGAGGTCTAGGGGTAGTAAGAGGCTCCTCAATCAAGCAAACTATATCATCCCCAAAGATAGGATGCCCTGTAAGCATGAACACATCTAAGAGAGTAATAGTCATATGCCCATAAGGAAAAATAAAGCAGTTTGAGGAAGGGGACCAAAAATGTAGAGTTGCACTGATGAGAGAGATTTGGTATTCATTCTTTTCTCAGGATATGTGAATCAGCTGTAATATTCCAAGTCTAAACCAAAGATTCTCAAATGTAGGGACTAGCCTGTCGATCCACTGATTCCAGAAGTCCATAGGTCTAATCCATAACCTGATAAAGTTAGTAGGATCTTTAAGGATATCCTGGCTGAATAAAACATCTGAGGATGAACTCAAATAGGGAAGGGAAGGACCTTCTCTAGGGACTATGAAGGAAGCCCTAGGGGTAAGTGTCAAAGGAGTTCCTTTAGGATGCCTGTAATAAAATGGGATGCAAGAGGCATATGGTTAAGTTATTTTGAAAATTGATTATGATGAATGAAAAAACATTTGATGAATAGAGGGAATATTGTACCAAATTCGAAGGTAAGGAGGGCAGTTATCTAGAGAGAACTCCTTTATCAAAGTGAGTTTTACTTCCTGAAAGGAAAACAGGGGATGGTTAAAGAAGTTATTATAGATAAGAAAGAAGTAATACAAGCATAGAAAAGTACCTCCCATTCATCAAGTTCTTTAGTAGTGAATAGGGATAGTAGTGGAGAAGTAGGTCGTGGCTGTTCATATTAAAAATCAATCATCAGAAAGTCTTGTGGAGATATAAGGATTCAATTCAGTGTAGAGGATAAGAAAGAATCATTACCTGATGAGTGGAATGTGAGCTAGAAGGAGGCTTAGAAGAGTTGGCAACTTTTTTGGTCATTCTGCTTGAAAAATAAGAAAAAAATAGTGAGAAAATTACCATTATAAAATTAATAAAGGCAAATTAAATAGATTAGAGGTGAGGTTAATCATATAATAAGCCAAATAATGATATTTGGTTAAGAATTTAGTAAAAGAAAGTGCAGGAAAGTTACTTCCTCAAGGGCAAAGGAATTACATCCATACATTTAGTTCACATAGGATCAAAAGATAAAATTGGCTTAAATAGATAGAATTTGCTAGAGGAAGTATGAAGTTAATGGTCCAGAATAATGTAAGAAAGTCATTTTATCCAATTTCTTCAAGGGAAATTCTTCGAGGAAGTGCAGGAAATTAGATACAGTCCAAACAAAAATAATACAAAATTGCAAAATAATGGATCATATAACATTTACTAGAGGAAATGTGGAGCTAATGGGCTGAATTGGCCTCCTGGTGAATAAGATGTTAAAAAATATTTATTACCTCCGGGGGTTTTGTGAAATTAAGGCACATATTTGGCAAATTAATACTAAATAATGAAAAAATAATATTTTTCCTATAGGTAATGCAAGGATTAATGTTCAGATAAGGGCGATGACAAAATACAAATTCTCAGAAGCTATTTCCTGATAAGAAATTGGCTCTAAGAATTATTTACTGTGATTTTTTGGCTAAATTCAATGATTTTATTAGATTAATTTCCTTTAATTAAGATAAAAATATCTGAAATAATTATTTTTGACGATCAATTGCTTAAATAATTAAATTTATAGCTCATTTGTGCAAAATTATACAAGTTAAATCCTAGATACAGTGGAAAATAATTTTGTATAAGCACAAAAATTATAAAATTTCATCAAAATTCAAAGTAAAAATTGGGCAGTATTTCCCCTATATTTTCAACATACAGTTTTTGCAAAAATTGCAATAGACATGCAGAGAAGCAATGCATTCATAGAATTCCACAGCGATGCCCAACATCACAATTTTTAATAGTCACATTGCATTAAAATAAAATGTAAAAAGTTATAGAGGAATGAGATTTACTTAAGCGTTTCTTCCTGTGATAGACTTTAAGTGCAGGTTTTTATATGCAGAAGGCTCCTAGAGAAGTGGAAAATTCAGTAAAGCCTAGCTAAAAAGAACCAAAATTAGAAGCAAGCCCGGTTCTGGTTCAGTCAGGTCTAGTTTGGTCAGCTTTGGCTTGATCAGCTTTGGTTCGGTCGATAGCAAACCGCTCCTTGCTGTTGAAGACACCGAGAACGCCGGGGAAAGAGGGAGTAGCTGTAGTGGCATCGCGACCCTCGGCAACACCGGCGACGAGAGCGGTGAAGCAGTGGCAGCGGCGTGTGGCAGTTCAGTCGAGCTGGTGGCATCGCGCGAGGGAGCTTCGATAGCGAGCAGCAAGCTTCGCGCGCAACGTGCGGTGACTGGCATCAGGAGTGGTGGTCCTCGTGTTGTCCGATGAAGCAGCTGCAGCAGTGGAAGAAAAAGAAAAGGCAGCCGGTGAGAAGGAAGGGGAAGGAAAAGAAAGTGAGGGAAGGAAGGAAAAAGGAGAAGTAAATGGGTTTTTGTGTATTAGGTTTTTAGGAGTTAAATTTGGAGAAGGAGGTAATTTAGGTGCAGTTTCCTTAATTGGGATTGAGTCAAGGAATTTATTTTCCGGAATATTTGAATTTTGAAGAGAAGAGCCAGTAGAGGGAAACTCATTTGAGGATGGAGATGGGTCTACATAATATTTTTTGGCCCAATTTTACCTATCCAAAACTTGTTCTTGGGCTCATTTTTACTGTCTTTTTGAGCCGAGCTTGTGCGTAGAGTTGAGGTTGAACGACTTGGTAAAAATACCTAGTAAATTCATCAAATTGTACCTTGGGCCTAGGTATTTTCTTGAGAGAGAAAAGGATAGGGAGAGGTGAAAGAGGTTGAAAGTGAAAAATGAAAAGATGGTGAAAATTTTCATATAAATTAGCATTGGATGAGTCCAAGCTAATTATATACGGGGGCATTGTTTGTACCCAAATAGGAATTTTGGGCTTACAATTAAAATTAAGGCCCATATGAAGCCCAATATTGAAATTCAGCCCATTTGAAGTTGCTTGGAGGAGAAAATTGTTGGGATGAAGTAAGAAACTTCTGAAGGTAACTAGAAAAATCAAGCAGAGGCTGTAGAGTTGCTGGAGGTAATCCAAGAGGCATAAGTTACAGGAGTCGTTGAAAGTAATCATGGCAGCATTCAAGAGGAATTTGCTTATGCACCAAGCTTGTGGTCTATAAAAGGAAGGCAAGCAGCAACATGGAAAACAACAACCAAACATCCAACAATAATCAGCAATCAGCAAATCAAAAATCAATACAGCCAAATTAGCAATCAATTCTCAATTTTTTCATTTTTACAGCTTTCAGCATTTTTATGCTTTCTAGCAAATTTTTGTATTCATTGTCAGTTCAATATAATTTCAATTTCCTCAGGCTTATTGTTATTACGTCCGGCCTATTTTCATTACCTCCAGTGTATTTTTTCATTTTCTCAAGCTTATTTATCATTACCTTTAGCGAATTTATCATTACCTCCAGCTTGTTCTCATTACCTCCAGCGTATTTTCATTACCTCCAGCTTATTTACCATTACCTTTAGCAAATTTATCATTACCTCCAAGAATACTTTACTGTTTATCATTAGTCACAATTTTCAAATCCCTTAGAACTCAAACAAATTATGATAAAGGCGTTTGGGAATCCATAATTGTCTGAAAGAAGTCAGTAAGTAATCACAAATTTAAGAAATTAGTCTTCCCTGGCACGCTCGCAAAACTCGAATTAGCTAAAAATTGCACCAACAAAATATTAAGTAAAATATTATGAAATTTAGTTTTAACTAATTCCAAGTAAAATTAAACGATAAATTATTGAATTTCTAACTAGTAAAAAAAATTTACCTAGAAGAAATAATAGATCTTTAAGAAACAAAAATTATACTATTAGTATAATTTTTTTTTTAAAAGTCTAATTTAGTTATTTTATTGAAAAAATATAAAATAGAGCATACTTAAAATTGTTAGAATGAAAATACCACACTTTTTTTAATAATTTAATATTAAAAATTTAAGTAATAATAAAATTTTAAAAAAGTAATAAAATATATAATATTGTCAAATTATGGTTAATAAAAATCATGGTTAATAAAATTTAAAAAGATTTATTACTTTTTTAGGTGAATATTTTTGTTTATAGAAAAACTCATTGATCGAAAAACTCATTTAAAAAGTAATAAAATATATAATAGTGTCAAAATTATGGTTAATAAAAATACCATTTTAAATAGAAATATCACTTGATTTAATTAAAAAAAAATTTTAATTTATAAAATATATTAGTTTTTAAAATATAAAAGTTTAATATGTAATTATAGAGACAAACAATTTTAAAAATTTATATCAATTATAAATATTTTAGTTACAAGTATAAATTAATTAAATTATAAGTTTATTAACAAAATATATAAATATTAATAATTAACTAAAATTATTTGTCATAACAAAATATAAAAATAATTTAAAATTACTTAAAAATATTAAGGATTAATTAAATAAAAAATAAAGTATGTGAATTTATTAGATATATTTAAAAAATTACATGAACTAAATCAGATATTTTACTTTAACACCGTCGGCTATCAGTAAGACTTAATTTTAACAAAAATAAAAATGTAGTGATTCAATGTATAAAAATAAAAGTATAAAAAATAAATTTTAAAAAAATAAAAATGCAAATAAAAAATATGATTTATTCCAAATAAGAAAGTTTGACAACGCCACAACGGGAGTATAGATATCAAGTACCGTACCTTGGAATTTTCCTTAAATTGGTGAAGTCAAATTGAACGGTACCTAATTCAAAAATCAGTAAAATTATGCCTCGTGTCTCGTGAAACTTAAACCATCGGTCAACTCCCTTGTGCCAAGGCAGAGATGTTCATTCAGTCGGATTTTTTTTTATCGAACTGAATTAATCGAATCGAAATAATTCAAAATTAAACCAAATTGAATTAAATTTTAGTTCGGTTCAATTCTAAAAATCTGAAAATTATATGTGAAAAACTGAATTGGCCGAACTAAACTGAAAATTTTAAAAATATAAATTATTTTTGTATTTTTATATTAAATTAGTATATATTTTTAAAAAAATATTTAAAAATATAAAAATAAAAATAAAAAATAAAAATTTGATTAATTCAGTTAATCGAAATTTTTGTATATAAAATCAAACCGAACCAAATAGGGTCAGTTTGATTTACAGTTCGGAACCCGTGAACATCCCTAGTGGAGGGCCTTAGGTTCGATTATACGTAATATTTTCAATATAAGAAAAAAAAATGTATAATTGTAATTGGAATTAAGTAACATAAATTACATAATTAAATAAAAAGTTTACAATATTATAAATACATAACTTTATGATAAACAAATTTTAGATAAATTTGCATTTCTCTACAATTTTGTTAACAAAAAGTTACAAATTATCAAATTATGAACCATGTGTATATTTAGCTTATAGAGCTGATAGATTAGTTCAATTATAACCCATAATGCATGTACGTGTGAGATATGTTTTCACTAAATACTATGCGATGTTTTTTTTTTCTTATTTTTTTTGAAGTCTATACCTAAAAAGCCTAAATCCGAACTAAACCATAATAATCACCACCAATGGTCATGTTATATTAAAGGATAAGTATAATTTTGTACTATGTGATTTTATTTTTTTAGCAAAATTAGGTCTGTGATTTTTTTCGACATTTCAGTACTCTGTATTTTATATTTTTTTACACTTTAGTACCATTTAAATAATATCATCATTATTTTATGAGAAAATATTTATATAATATTAAATTTTAATAATAAATTTATTGTATATAAGATTTATAATCAATCTAACCAATAGGTTACTTTTAAAAAATATTATAATTTTATTTTAAAAATTATTTCTTTTTATTCATAAGAAAATTAAAAATACATCTAAACTTGGTTTGCTGTGAGTTTATTATAGTTAGTTATAAAATATGTCATTCATTATATAATTTTAGTATTAAAAATTCATATTATTTTAATGTTATAGTATATATTTTAAACAATAATTGTTAGAAGGGTACTAAAGCGTAAAAAATTAGAAAACATAGGGTACTTAAATGTCGAAAAAAAACCACAAAACTAATTTTGTGAAAAAGTAAAACCACATGATACAAAATCATATTTATTCCTTTTATTAATGTAAACATTATTAAAAAAAAATTACAATGGATAACCATTAGTAAGCATACATTCAGGTTGATTATCAGTCATATATTTTTTATTGTTGAAAAATTAATGCATATTCCAAATTATATTTACTCAAACCTAAATTGTATTTATTTTTACTATCAAATATTTCACACATATAAAAAAAAGTAAAAAAAAAAAAAAGAGCATTAGTTATAATTTAATAGGTATTTTTACGATAAGCTTGACTATGTTTTTATTTTGTAAAATATTTTTCTTTGACCTGAGTTAAAATAAGTAACAGTTCAGTTCAAAACATAAATTAACATGTCTAGCAATAATAAGGGAATTGTGACCTAAAATTTCCATGGTTTATGTATTTGTCTTTAGACCTGAAGGTCCTTTAAAGTAATCGTTGTATGGCCATTAGCAATTAACTAGCTATTGCCAGGACAAATTTATACTACAAGCATACCTTACTTAAAATTAATTAATATATAGAGCTCATAAAAAAAACTTAAAAATCATTCATTGTTGCTCTTATATGTCAATTTTAAAATTTAATTAGGTAGCTCGAATGAGAATGTTACATAGTCAAATTCAAGCTAAATTTGAATATATTTTATAGCATCTAAAACATAAAATATATCATTATCCAAATATAATTCAATTTTTTAAATAATTTCTTTATATATAAATTTTATACATTCACTACCAGCAAATGGCAGTGTCCCGGGGGGAGACATGTAAACTGTGTCTCCTTCAAAGTATCGGTACTACATAGAATTCAAAGCTATATATTTTTTTTTTTTCAATTTACAATTGACATTGTTAAATATGATTTATTATTTTGTAGAAGCCTTGACTGTTGTACGGCCTCTAAATTTTGAAGCTAAAAGAGACAACTGGAATTATTTTAGTTGTTAACACTACATGAAATACATAAAAAAAAAAAATGAGCTCCATGATTGAAACACTTCTCTAAACCCTCCTCCAGATTGCTCACATTGTACAAGTTGGTAGTAAAAGCTGCCTGAGTTGATCAACTTGAAAATCCCTGTGTCTTAAGTTGGAATACAACACATACTTTTCTGGATACACAAAGTTCTGATCTGAATATACAATATTTTCGAGTTCTTACGAAGATCACAGACATTGTGCAAAATTTTCTGGCTTCAGAATTGAACCAGTGGAATGAGGAGAAAAGGTACAAAACTGCTTAAGACAGAACAGTGAACTACATAGTGGTATTGTTACCAATGAATTCTCCTTCTGCATTCCATGGACGATTCTCAAAAGACTTTCCAATGATACTTCGCTTCTCATTTACATTCCCATCATCGCAACGGTATTCTGGAAAATAATCCAAGAATCCTTTGCTTCCTAGTTCATCCAGTCCATTGAAGAGGAAGTTCCTTACCACATCCTGTGGATTAGATGTTAAGAGATCAAATGCTCTTGTTTTGAGTAATTTCCAATTTCAGAAAGTTAAGAATGATACCTTTGCAAGACTTTCACCAATCAACCTTTTCAGAACTCCGTGGCCTGGATCCTGCTTTCCACATGGTGAATGAGGCAAATGAGTGAGCAAAACTCAGATATACAGTTTTTGGAAACAACAGAAATAAATTATTTTTATAATATGCTATACTAACCAAGTCCTATCAAAACTTGGTCTTCCCTGACATTATATGAGAATTACCAAGCCACAGCACTCTAATCAACATCATAAAATTTTATATATAATATGGCATAAAACTCACATTCAAAAAAATTTTCTTCGTTTTTAATGGTGTCAGATTATCAGGGAAATATTTTCTAATATGTAAGTTGGTCCTGCATTATATGTGCAATAATTGCTCATGCAACTTTCAACTAAACTTTTGTTCAAAAAAAAAAAAAAAAAACAAAAAACAAACTATGGAAACAGATATTGAAAAAATTAAACGTCAAAAAGATCATTAAGTGCTTTGGCATGAGATATGCCTTATGGACAGCCCCACACATTACATCTACTAATTTCCTCAAAGCCCATTATTGATGTTTTACTTTATCTTGGTCCACTGGAATTTGAAGGTAACCCCAGACCTCCTGCACTACTAGGCAGGTGTGCAGGCATCAACCACCAGGCCACTAGCCCAATGACTTTGGTATAATATTTGAGTCAACGTCATTAGTATATAATACTCAAATATCTGATGCTACATAGGCTGGATAAGTATGATAGATTTTTAAAGGGAGCAGTTTCATATTAGACAAGATTTGGAAGAACACCCAAGAGGTGTATGAAATCAGTCAGTACCTCAGGTTCCTAGCTATGAGCAGAAGGATATGACATCCACAGATTAAATGGTCGGGTTGCTAAAGTACCAAAGTACATGTAGTTTGTCTATAGAATGCCTATCAATCAAAGGGAAAATATTATGAAAGTGTTAAAAATAAACTAGATTCTATGGAAATTGTCAGGAATTTTCCATAAATTTGCAAAATAAGAAAAGTAGATGACGCCCCAATGGTATCATGTAAAGAAGTATAATAGCCAATTAATGTATTTCCAATTAGTAATCAACAGCTGAGGACTTGATAAAGAAAAAAAAAATTAACAAATGGAATAGAATGTAAATCATCTTCCAAGTGAAATGTAAGTCAAATATGATGTGGGTTCAATTGGAAATCAATATAATGATTTGTTTCATAGATATATTACACAAATCATGACATTGGAGAAACTTAAAGTACATTATTTTTATAGCTGATCCTATCCAGTTTGTAGTTTGGCACCAACTCCTTCCTATATTGAACCAACTAACTAAACAACCCACCCTAGTAATACCACATGCAATACAGACACAACAAACAAATTAAGATATCACACTGACTTTTTTACCATCATAGGCTGGATGTTTGTTTCATGCTACGTAGCTTCTTTCCTGATGCACTAAACAAGCTTTTTCTCAATTTTCTGCTCAACCCATCTTGTCTATTAATCTTTCTGACAATTGGGCGATGAAATTTTTATATTGTTGTTTAATATTTTTCATCTCCACACCTGAGATATCATCATTTTTTTAAAAATCAATTACCTTATATTATATGTCACTTAGAAAAGCTTTAAAGGAAGAAAGAAACCAAGTAGTCATCAGTTATAAGCAACCACACATGCAAATTCTGATTGCCAATAAGAAGAGATCAGTGAATATGAAGGCTCGTAATAAATTAAGGAGGAAGAACTTAGGTAATCACCTTTTCTGCTCTCCATGTTAGATACTTGTGTTGGGCTTCACGGTTGCATATAATTTGAGATGCATCTGTCTCTTCTTCAGCTTGTTCAATCAGCAGAAGCCATGCCTAAAAGAGCAACAGAAAATAGTACCATACGATTTTTAGTTTGGACTTCCTACAGCTTTTCATTTGGAATATGAACTATTAACTGCAAACGCATGTTCTTCTAGATACTCATTTAGAACATATAATAAGCAATGTATCAAGTTATGTCAAAGATAAGTTATAGCATCAGCAAAATTTTTTTATCTTATACCTTGTAATAGTCCACAAATGCAGAAAATAAATCATCATATCTGCTCTGGCTTGAAGCAAATTTGGTCCATATCACAATTGGTGAGAAAAATTGCACAGACTCACTTGTGAGCTTTCCTCCCCAAGGAAAAAGCTGCAGGAAATCTGTGTTCAGTCACCATACCATTAATTTGAGATGGATTAGAACAAAAATAACAATGTTTCTTATGCAGCAGGTTAAAGATTTTGCTCACCTCGGCATACTTGAGACCAACAGGCAATAAACTCTTATAGTACTTTTCCTTGTAATCACATCTGGTAATGACATTGTGCAAGGGGTTGAGGTCCCTACAAATTATTAAGTTCCAGAGTCCTCAAGAATTTGTAACTGAATCCAGCTTCTAACTATAAAAGCTTAAGTTGTATGAAGCCAAAATAATACAATAGATGGATACCAGTTGCAACACGTTCGACATAGAAAAAGAGACAAATTGCACATGCAAATTGAGCCAGAAAGTGCAAACATGCTAGGCCCATGAAACATTAAGAAAAGTTCAAAGAGAGAATGCAGTTGATGAGATCTGAACCCTGGTCAAGCACTTCACCAATGAATGCTAGAACACTATGCTACATATAGTTCCTCGCAAAAATTACCATTTTTATTTTTTATTATAATTTGTAAAAACAAAAACCGAACCGAATTTCATGACAATCTCAGTTTGCTATTCAGTGTTCATTTCTGGTGAGTATTTGGTTCAGTTCAGTTCGGTTTGAACCAAATGCTCGCCCCTAATTGTGACAACAAATTTTGGGTGACGGACATGCAAGCTTGTTTTCTTTTTCTTATTCCGTGTCAAATTATATTTCTTTTGCAAAATGGTGTAGAAATTATAAGGAATGAACTGAAAACAGAGAAGGTGACAAAGGAAAAGCACAAACAGATGTGTGACAACCTTCAACACAAAGGAGTACAAATAAATTCCAAAAAACAAAGAAAAATGAAGACAACTTACAGCACAATGATGTTCATGCTGGCAGCAGTGAAAAAGTTCGCACAGAATATGGGCACATCAAATTCTGGTCTGGCGAAGCTGGTAAGATCCAAAACCTACATAAATTTTTTGAAGAATAGGTTTCATTGGGGAAAAGAATATTCTTCATAAATCAACATAAACAGTTTATGTTGCACTGTGATCCTAAAGCTCAAAAGCTCATCAAAACTAGCAAGGAAAAATTTAAGTTTTTCCTTTTCTATAACAGGATCAAATGTAAGTTTTTCCTTTTCTATAACAGGATCAAATTCTCTCTCTCTTCTTTATTCCACAACATAAGGAGACCTTAAAAGAAAGAATAAGCAGAGTGGAGGATAAACTTATTGTCTTCTTAATGCTGAAAGATATTTAAGGCCAAAGCAAAAGGCGATGATGATAATAATAATAAACCTGAAATTTTTTAAAAAATAAACCAGGATACAATAGTCTTCAATCACTTTGAACACCAGATAAAGATACCCCTTTAAATCTCCAGTGTCCACACATAAAATTCTATAATGAAGCCATAAACATTGTTTTGATGTATAATAATGCAGAAGCTATCTTTTACACTTAATTGCAAGGAAATTTTCCAATTAAATTAATTAAACCATTCTTCATTTCATACAATGACATATTCTTCCCATTTTTTGTTATCAAAACCTACAAATAAAAATTGCAAAAATCCCTCTTAAGTTTCTAAACATGTTCAGCTTTCTTTAGAAAGTCCATAATGGACAATGAAACAGTGCAATGAGCATACAGATGATTATGCATCTTGTTTTCCTTTTACCCCACAAAAACTATATCACGAGATAAAGCATCACGAGTTCTTCTCATCTACAAGGAAAACAAGATGCAGAGTAGGTACAAGCTTTTAAATAAACGGAGACCTTTGATTCTCCAACTACGATTATCCAAAAGAAAATAAATTGCATTGGAAGAACATATAAGATGAGAGTATAGAGATTGGCAAGAGATTTTTTTAGAATTGTTCGAAGTCCATATTCCCGGTATGTGATACAGAGACAGTTGAAGGGATTAAACAGATCAAGTAATGAGGTAAGATCACATGCTTCTCAAATATATTTGTTTATAAAATGAAGGATTCCCAAACCATCTTCCCAAAATAAGTATGGAAAACTATTGCCAAATTTATTTTTGAGTAAAGAAATTATTTACCAGAAATGAACTAGCAGGAGGTTATAGGCTTTAATTACACTTAACATCTAATGCCACAGGGCATCAGGCAATGTGGGAAGCTTCTAACCAGTCCCTAGGTAGGAAACATCCTCATACACCGGAGTGTCTGAGATCTAAACCTCCCTTCACATTTTGGTTCATATGCAACCTTCTAGCTAATGGTGTAATCTTTCTCCCACCTTCTTACACGCTAGAGCAAAAATAAACCCTCACCAACTTCTCAAGTTTGGCATCAATCCACAAACAAATAAAAAAATTAGGAAGAATGCTAGACAAGGAAGCTTGAATTAGAGACATGCACCAATCAAGTATAAGAAGGTCCCTTTTACCCACATATTGAGCACGACCAAATGCAATCACCAAAGAGATTGATGATATTACATTAACATAATAAATTTCCAAACTGCTTTTTCAGATGCCAATTTTAATGATAACTGAAAAATATACGCTAAGTTCATGAAAAGTCTTTGATTTTGATATTACTAACTAGGCGGGAGAAAGGAAGTGGAGAGTTTTTATCTATGTTTAATGGTTAAAAAGTATTAAATCTTCTCAAAAACAAATACACCAGAAAGGTTTGTTCCATCTTCAGACATCATGCTCTTTACTCTAATTGTTAAACTAGTGAATTGTATATGTTTTGATTCTTATTAGAAATGAAACAAAAGATTCCACCACGAAGAATAATACGTCAGGCATTCACGCCATTTTGAGCTATACATCAAATGGACCTAAATAAAGTGAATGGCATTCCTAACAAGATTATTCTTGCTTTTTTTGGTGGTCAAATCATAATCATATCCTAGTTAGTTATTGTGAAGTACAGGAGACTTTTTTATGCTGGAAAACAGATTAAAAAAAAAAAAAATCTGCATCATAGCAAGATGTGACAGCAATTAAATATACTCTAGTATTCAACCTGGAAGACATTTTATGTCTCAAACAGCTCACAGAAAAAAAAAAAAGGTCAATACAGCAAACAAGCATACAAGAAAGTAGTACCTGCATTGCTTCATTTTCAATGTCTAAACTACGTAGGAGTCTGATCTTGGGAGCTTCAAATGATTTCATTTTAAGCTCAGTTCTTCCATCCATTGCAGTCATGGAACTAAAAGCTTCCTGGTCAAAACAAAAGTTTTAGCTTTGTAAGCAACCATGAATTTTGACTTCAATTCATAGGAATTATGTCTCCTCACAAAAGGTTTCTACATATGTTTTAACAAATGACAATAAAAAGGTCATCCAGAAAATTATAGAAGTAACAAGGGCAACTGTACATGAATACGTTAATGAAAATGTTTAAATAAACATTGCAATCAGATTGCAAGAAAATAATTTGCACTGATAAAGATACTGGAATCAGATTTTTCCTTCCTTTAGGCATGGTTGTAGGTGGGAAATGATTAGATGAGTAAATGAACAACAATCATTTTACCCCCTGCATTCAAGATGAATAATAATGATAGAAAGTAATCATGAGAATGAGTTAAAACGTTTGAAATGTGAAATGTCCTAAATTTTTCTTGCACATACTTTGATGATAATCTCACAATTTCCTGAGAAAGCAATCAATTAAGGTTAGATTTCTTTTTCTTTTTGTACTTTATTGTTGATAAAAATTAAAAACCGTAACCAGACATCAAGAATGCAACATCCATCACTGCAACCAGCAAAGCAGATTTCTGGGCATCTAGTGAAAATAAAACCAAGAAAAGTAGAACCATTTACAAAAATCAACAGAGTTTAAGCAAAAACTAAACGTAACCCACTTCTGCTTTAACACCACAGAGCCCACTAACAAAGAGAGATTCAACAAAAACTAAAAACAACCCATTTCTAGAAACAGAAAAATCAGTAAAGAAAATGGAGTACCTGAAGAGGAGAAGGGACCAAAAGGGTGTGGCGTTTGGTTTCATTAAGAGCAAAATGAATAAATTTCTGGTAAGAATGCGCAGAGACTCGCAATATATGAGGCTTAATCTTCTTGCTTCTCCAATTAGTAGTCTTAAGGGTAGTCAGTAACTGAGGTTTAGCTGACAAAGAAGACCATAGAGACGAAGAACATTGCTCCATTGAACTCAATCTGTAGCTGCAATGAATGTTTTAACATCACTGTTTCAAAGCATTTCCCTGTTACTGGGAATTGTGATTTTTGCTATATAAAGTAGATAAAGATTTAAGGCACCAGCCATGGATACCGACATGACACATAAAGAAAGGTCCACACTGATATCTATACTATGAATGTTGGAAAACATTTTTAGATGAAAATGGACATGCATTTTTAATTTAATAATAAAATTAACCTAATTATATATTTAGTAAATAAATTTGAATTTCAATTAAATTAACTCCTTCGGTTGAAATCAATATATTAACTAAAATTTAAATTTAAATTAAAATTTTAACTAAATAATTAAAATAAATAAATTTATAATAGTAAGATAAAATATATTTTATAGATTTAATCCATCAATCTAGACAATATAAATAAATTTAGAATTTGTGTTATCTATATTTTATTCATTTATTTATTTATTATTATAAATTATACTTTTACAAATTAAAAATTTTTTTACTTTATTTGCTTACCATATATTAAAAAAATTAAATTAAATTTTTAAAAATTTAACATTACTTAAATAATTTGATTAAATTTATGAAATTAATATATTATATTATTTAATCTTTTATATATTAAAATAAATGATTCTAGCATGCAATTTGATTTTTTTTGAGCTATATCTAACGAGCAATTTGATTGTGAATTAAAATAATAGTTGAATGCGAGGAGAGTTAGTTGTTAAAGAAGAAAAAAAATTTGCTATAATTCTGAAAACTTAACTTATAATGTCTCATTTATGTCAATTTTAAAAAATATTTCATTCATGTCAATGCAAGTAGCAATCACACTCTTATACTATTAGCAAATTGTATAAAAAGTTGTTTAATTGATAAGTTAGGTTTTTAGTTAATTAAAATGCTCAAATGATAAAATTATTTATATTATATATAAAAGTATAAATAGAGAAAAATTATTTTTAGATGAAAAAGGGCATCCATTTTTTATATAATGACAAAAATATTCTTATAATATATTTTAATGACATAATTTGAGCTAATTAATTTGAATTTCAATTAAATCTTTTGTTTAAATTAATTATATTAACTTCAACTTGAATTTAAATAAAAAATTTCAACAATTTTTAAGTATCTAAAATTCTAAATATGAATATAAAAAATTGTTAATTATATTAACTAGCAAACGCATAGTTAAATAACAACTATATTATAATATTTTTTAAATGTTAAGAATAGTTAAATTGTTCTTTTTTTCTCTTCTCTTATTAGCACTTATGTCTTTATTAAGAAATTATATAAATTGAAATAATTCAAAAAAGTTTATACAATAAATTGATATAACTTTAGGATGAAATGCAATTAATGATTTTTCTAAAGTAAGTATAACTCAAACTATTAATGTTATATATAATATATTTTTAATAGTTTTAAAGAAAAAAATAAAATTACACATTGATGATTTTTTTAACATAATTAAAATAAATTTACAATAAATATTATTTAATGATGTTAGATAATATACATCCATGACTTAATCTATTTAAGTTTTGGATTAGGTGTAAAAGACTCCTAATAGAAGTCTACTTACTACTCTTTTGTAGAGTATGAGTTTTATGTTTAATATACGTAACACAACCCAACAACCCAAAAAGAAAAAAAAACACATAACACAAAAATCTCTCTGCACAGAAAAATACTCTGTGTATTTTTCGTCTTCCTCTACACCAAAAATACTCGGTGTATTTTCTCTCATTCTAGATCATTCCATTGATATTTAGATTATGAAGACCTAGCCTTTGCTCTAGTAGTAAAGGCTCCGATCAACATATTTACCACGGTTTCTACTGCAGAAGAAAATGGTCAGTAATCTGTATCTCTTTGTGATTTATTATTCTTTCCTCTTTTCCTTTCATTGGTATCAGAGCATGTCTTCTTGATTTAGTATCATTGGCATGATATTATTGTATATTAAATTGAAAAGCATGATTTTCGTCCTTTGGATT
>CATIWO010213043.1:0-12342 GCA_949673435.1 Macaranga tanarius
TAGAACTATATTATTTAATATTGAAATTTAGTACTATGGTGATTAATAAAATTATTCATATAATACCAAAAATAAAGTAAATCTATAAATCTATTTTTCTATTTTATATAAATTTTATATAATATATATAATATTAAATTAATAATTAAATTAATAATTATATAATATATATAATATTAAATTAAATATAATATTTTAAATATAATATTAATAATATATAAAATATTAATAATATAAAATATTAAAATAATAATAAAAAATAATAATTATAAATTAGCGACGGATTCTCCGTCGGTAATTAGCGACGGATGCTAATCCGTCGCTAATTAGCGACGGATGGTGAATCCGTCGCTAATTTTAGCGACATATTCAAGATCCGTCGCTAAAATTAGCGACAGATTTAATATCCGTCGCTAATTAGCGACGGATATTCAATCCGTCGCTAAAATCCGTTGGTAATCACTATCCGTCGCTAATCCATCGGGAATTAGCGACAGAAAATTGGCCGTCGCTAATTTCCGTCGGTAAATTGTTGCATTCTAGTAGTGCCCGTGCTCAGCCCTAGCTGAAACATAGTTGTTAGAGAAAAAGTAATTTTGATATGCAATGTAATATAATTTTATATTTTTTACTAATATGCGAGTATTAAGTGTTTTATAATTTTGATATTTTAATATTTTTATTGTTCTAAATAAAATTATAATATAACATGAAATTTCAATGACAAAATTATTTTTAAGTAATTGATTATTAATTTAATTATTTGAATATTTTTAAAAATAATAAAAAATTATTTTAATTTTTATTTATGATAAAATTAAAAATACATAAAAAAATCTTATTTATTATCAGTTCATCATAATTAATTGAACATTCCATCATTTAATAAATAATTTTATTATTAAAAATATATAGTGTTTTAATATTTCATTATACATTTTTAATGATATTATTTAATTGGATCTTAAAATGTAAGAAGTATGTCTAGTCAATTTAACTTAGTGGTAGAGGTGTTTAGCACCTTAATATGGGTTTATGATTCAAGACGCACCTCTCCTCTTTCTTCATTTACACTTTATGATGTACCTAAAAAAAATGTAAGAAATATGAACCATATAATATTGAAGTATTACAAAGATACTCACATAATTAATTTTATCATAAATCAAAATCATAAAAATTAAAACTGTATTCACAAATCAAAATCACAAAAATCAAAACTTTATTTTTTCCCAAATTGTTATGCTACAATTTGGTGGTGAAGCTTGAGGCCACCTCGCTATGTGTAATTGAAAATTTGATTTGGGGCTAAGGAACATTGTTGGAGTGCGGTTGATGATGGGTATGATCTTTTAAGATTTTGCAATGGCGATTGAGAGGTACGTTAGTCCAAGTTTTGTAAAGGGAAGGAAAAATAAAGGACGAATAATTTAGGACCCAATTCCCATTTCAAAAAGGTAAGAAAAATTCGAGGGCCCAAAAATGCATTTTGCCAATAATTGAAGAGTGTAGCTTTTATCATTAGAATGCTTTTGCTACAGTGCAAATGTTTGCACCGGTACAAATAAAATTATAACCGTTAGATTAATTTTTGTTTAATTACAACCATTGATTATTTTGGTGTATCAATATCTATAAAATATATCAATAATTACAATTAAATGATAATTAATCTAATGACTAATAGTTTCATTTGTACCGGTACAAACATTTGTCCAGTATATAGAAATGACAATCAATACCATAAAAGACATATATAAACAGAAATCATTCAGCAAAAAAATATTGAAAGGTGTTGTCAATACGTGTAGAAAGAACCAAAAGAAAAAGGAAAAAGAATAAAAAGCAAACTACAAAAAGCGTTTTTCAAATTAGTGCTATCGTGCCTGACAAACAAGTATGGTGGTAGTGGCTAGTGGCAGTGGTGGTGATACTGATAGATGTTCATGTTACTCGGCTGGTGGCAGCCTCCATCATCATCTATGATCTTTGTATGAACCTTTGGAGGTTAAGATTTTATTTTTTTAAAAGATGGAGGTTAGGATTATTAGACAATAATCAAACATAAATTATTAGATAAGATTATAATATTATCAGATAAGATTGCATAATCAAATTTTCAATAATAGAAATATTCTAATTTAGTAAATAGTTAAATCAAAATGATAATGTAACATATAAAATATTAGTTTTTTTTCTGAAATAAATGTTAATTTTTTAATTGCTAAATTTATAACAATTTGCTTGTATAAAAATTTAAATGTTTGCAAATTTTGATAATTTTATCTTAATTTTTAAACTTTGATAATTTTTTATTTAGTCAAATTTTAAAATATTTGGTTAAAATTAAATAAAAAGTACAGACATAATTGGGGGAGTTTTACTAAAAATGGGAAAAAAAAATCAAAAATATGATCGACTTTTTTTTCTTTCAAAACTAATTTTTTCAGAAAAAAAAAATAAAAAAAATATGGTATTTGTGTAAAAGAATTATAAAAAAACAGTATTCTCCAAATACAATATGAGACAAATACAAATATCAAATTAAGAATTAAAATACAAAATAACTACTAGTTATTTATCTTATCCACACCACTATTAGCAAATTTTAATAATATATAATCGCTATCTCTGAAGAAATCAAATATAAGATGATCTCTAACACATATATTCACTTTTATAAGAAATAAAACAATTAAAAATAGAGTTATAAAAAAATAACTTGAAATAAGCAAAAAAAATATGGACAAACAACCTTAAGCAACTAAAAAATAACAAATAACGTCAAAACAATCATTCAACAATCATAAAACAACTAGAAAACAAATCAATTCGAATAGTTCTATTTTACAAAGTATAAAACAAAAAAAAAAACATTAAAACAATCTCAAAACAACCATTTCACAACCATAAAATATCTCAAAAATAACCTGAAAACAACATTTATCAACTAAAAAATAAGAAAAAATATCAAAACAACCTCACACAAACCTCAAAACAATCATTTAACAACCACAAAATAACCTCAAAACAACTTTAAAATAACCTTCAGCAAATATTTAAAGAAAAAATAGAGTTATAAAAAAATAATTCAAAACAACCCCAAAAATACTAGAAAACAACCAAAAATAACCTGAGAACAACCTAAAAACAACCTGAGAACAACTAATTCGAATAGCTATGTTTGCCTTTGTTTTACAAAATATAAATAAAGCACTACATTATAGGTTTCATTGAATATAGTTAGTAAAAAAAATCATATATTTCACTTTTAAAGTTTTTAACTCACTCATTTAATCAAAATTTTATAATATTTAAAGAAATAAAATAATTAAAAATAGAGTAATAAAAAGAATACCTCAAAACAACCAAAAAATATATAAAACAACCTCAAAACAACCCCATAACAACCTTAGAACAACATAAGAACAACCAAAAACTCAAAAAGCAACCAAACATCATCAAAACAATACCAGAACAACTTGAAAACAACCTCAGAATAACCTAAGAACAACCAAAAACTTAAAAGCAACCGGAACGTCAAAACAACCTTTCAACAACCAAAAAAATATCACAACACAAATCAGCAAGAAACTATGAATTGGCAAAAATCTATCAACACCCATAACACTAAATATAAATCCAATTACAAAATGAGAAAAAAGGTAGAATACAAAAATTACCCAAAATGCCAATTAAAAAAAAATGATTCATCAAATCAATAAGTACTCATAAATTGGCAAAAATTTATCAATACCTATAATACAAAAAATATAAATTTAAAAATAAAATCAGAAACAAAAAGAAGTAGAAGAAGATGAATAAGAATAATAAGAAGAAACATCTCGTTTGAGTTTTATTTGTTGCTGTAAATTCATTGTTAGTGGGGTTAATTTTACAAATCTTGTTATGGTTAGTAATGAATTTGGAAAATGGATGAAGAAATTGATGATTTTTGGAGAAATTATGAAGAGAAGAAAAAGAAAAAATATGAGACACCGTAAAACCGAAACACGCATAGATTAGAAGTGAAAAAAAAAACCATATTTTTAAAATATTTTATTTGACTTAAGTTATTTTTGATATTCTACCTTTTTTATATTTAGCCCAAAATTATCTGTATATATTTAGGTTGGGTTTGAAATATTATTATTAAATTCGGATTGGTCTGACCTATATATATATATTTATTTATTTATTTATTTATTTGGTTGTTAGATAATTAAAATTTATTTTTATGACCTATTTTTTTTTATCTTAAAAATATCAAAAACATTGTTAATTTGAACTATAAACAATGTTTATAGTTGAATGAATTTAGATATGACATGAATTTAAAAATTAAACTTAATTTTGTTATGAATTTATATATATTTTTAATTTTTTATGAATTAATGAATTATAAGTTATTATATACGTATTAAAAAATATAGGTCATAGGTCAAGTTGGATTGGACTTGGGTATTTATTTTTATTGATGGGCTGGGCTTGAATAGAGATGTTGATCCATTTATTGAGTTATGATTAGGGGTGAGCAAAAATTGGTTCGGTTCGGTTCAAAAATGACTAAAACTGAATTGAACTTATATTGGTTCGGTTTGGTGTAAAAATTCTTAAAACCAAATTGAACCGAACCAAACTGAACTTTTTCGGTTTGGTTCGGTTCGATTATTTTTGCTTTTTTTAATATTCTTTTCACTTTTTAATTTTAAATTTATTTTATTTATGTAATTTTACAATATTCTAATAAGATTTATAAGATATATTCATGTTAATTTTTTATACTTATTTTATTTATTTATTTATTTAAAAAATCGAATGAACCGATTCTCTAAAATATATTTAAATACATTTTGTTAGAATTTTTTTGGTAGTAAATAATTTTATTAAGAGTTTTATATATTTAGAAAATAATATTATTAATAAAATTTAAAATATTAGTAATAAACCAATCAAACCGAACTATAAATATATATAAAATTTTAGAATATACTAGAGTTTGGTTCGGGTTTTATCTATTTTTTACTCTAAAAACCAAACCGAACATATTTTAGTTCGGTTTAAACCGAATTAGTATTTTGTTTCTGAAAACCGAACTGAACCGACTGGTTCGGTTCGGTAATTCAATTTTCAATTATTTTTGCTCACCCCTAGTCATGATCGAGTTAGGACAATAACTTTTTAAAACTTGACCGGATATAACCCGACCTAAACCCGTCCGGTGAACAGGTCCAGATATAATAATAGAAAAATCAAATTTACCCTTCATAAATTGGTAAATTTATAAATGTTGTAGTTTATATAATTTTAAAACTTAGTGGTATTTTTAATATAAAAATTTATTATTTGGATAATTTAAATGTTATAAATTATTTAATATTATGTATTTATAATTAATTAAGAAAACTTGATTTTAAAATTTATACGAATGATGACAATTTATAAATTTAAAAATTTATTAAATCTGAATTTAATTTTTTTAATTGTCACATCATCACTTTTTATTTAATTTTGATAACACAACTTTAAGTTATAACATTTTTCTCAAAATTAATAATTTAGAATAAAATTATTAAAAATCACAAATGTCGAATTTTTTCATCAATATATATTTATAAATTTTAAAAATAAAATTGAAATTTCATATGTGTTATTTTAATTTTTTTTTTCATTTTGACTAAATATATTTCTCATAATTAAACGGCAATATATTACAGTAATAAAATTAAAGTGCACAATACATACATCAAACAAGGTTTTTTTTTTTTTTTTTTTGTCTTTGGTGGAACAGACGTAACTTAGAAAGGAAGAAATTTGAGCAATTGTTAGCTACGAAAATAGTGCCCAAAAAATTATTTAATGAGGTTAATATATATGTCACTAGGATGGGATGGGAAGCCTTGGTACTTTTGCAAAGCCCTACCTATGTTAGACCTACAT
The DNA here is from genome assembly GCA_949673435.1 of Macaranga tanarius. Classification (NCBI taxonomy): domain Eukaryota; kingdom Viridiplantae; phylum Streptophyta; class Magnoliopsida; order Malpighiales; family Euphorbiaceae; genus Macaranga; species Macaranga tanarius. The sequence continues at coordinate 5,941 of CATIWO010213043.1, forward strand.
GCGATTTCTTTTGGCATAAGATGTAACACGTATTAATCAAAGGACATCCCGAATAAAAAAATTAATCAAAGCAAATCATGGGAAAAAAAAATAGGAAAAACGTACATGTCTCGGGCAGAGACATGTACGTTTTGTCTCGGGTAGGGGCAAATTACAAATTTGCCCCTACCTAGTAAAGGGGAGAAAAAAATGTTTAGGGGTAAAAAAGTAATTTTATATATAAAATTACATTTTAACCCTAATTATATTGCTCCTATAAAATGGAGGGACCAAACTGGTAATTTTCCCAGTCCGAGACAATCTCGGACCGAGATACCTATCATCACCCAAAAAAATATATTTTTTAGAGGAATAGATGAATCATTCATTCTAAGAGTAAAATATATCTTAATGAACAGATAATATAAATGAAAGTACAATTAAGAAATACAAACATAAATTTTCAATAAAATTGTAAAATTGTTTATCGCTATTTTTTAATTGAATCGATGGAGTTATTTGAATTTGTAACTCCACGATCTGTTCAACAATTTGTATACTTCACTCCATGGCCCTAATTAGTCGTAAAATTGATTCTTTGGCTTTTAATTGAGTCTAATTACACCAATATCAATAAAAAATTTATAACAAAGAGAATCATAAAATCTATAAAGAATAACCATCAAAATCCTATAAAGAGTATTAAAAATTTTATGAAAAAAATTTTAAAAATTCAATAAAAATGGATAAAAAATATGTATTTACTAAATAAAAAAGGAGTAAAGAAAATAAAAAAGAACAACGATGGACCACCGCCAATCTAAGAGACGATTGACAGTGGCTAAATGATGAAAATTTTTTATGAAAAAATTTAGAAAAAAAAGAGAGAAAAGACGACTAGATTTTTTGTTTTTTTTTTTAAATATCCTATTGCACACATACATAACATAAAATTAACAGCTTCACAATTTATGAATTTATGAATTTATGTAAAACTTGAAATTAACTTTTCGTCAACAATGAAAAAAGAAATGAAACAATTCACAAAGATCATATATCATTCAATATAGAGAAAGCTGATTCAATATGAATTCAAGAAAAATCAACTCAATAAGATACACAAAGACGATAAGCAAGTGGCAGTGGGAAAAAATAATTTATTTATAAATTTATGAACTCTCTAAATTATCTTATAAAAATAATAAGGGAAAAGTACAAAAAAGTGTCGTGGTTTCAATTCTAATCACTTTTTGACGGTTTTAACCATAACAAATTGGTACCATATACTTCAAACTGTTAGCAAATAGAGATAAACAGTGTAACGCTGTTAAAAATGATGATGTGGTAAGAGGTATTTTAGTCATATCACTTTTTTTTAGAAAAAGAAAATTTTTTGTGGTTTCATTTTGTGACTTTTCGTTTATTTTTATAACAAAACAATACCCTATTTTATAATAACGAAAAAATAACAAATTTATTTATTTATAATAATAAATATGAAAAGAAAAATTATAAATGATTTCTCAATGCTCTAGTCAATTTTTTTAAATTTTTATATAATTTTATAAGAATATATATTTTTATTTTCTTATATATATATATATATATATATATATGTACATAAAATTCTAAAACAATTAATAATATATATATATATATATATATAATCAATTTAAAAATTTATATAATTACAATATTAATAATATTGTTAACTAATAAATAATATTCAAATTTTTTAGAATTTTACGTATTTTTAATTTAATTAATTTAAAATTTATAGTATTAATAAATTATTAATAATTTTACAATAATTAAAATTAAATACCAACCAAGACATCCAAACTGAACCAAAAAGAGCAAATATTATTTTCTCACTATTATGGTAGCATATAAAAAAAATTAAAAAAAAATATTGGGTCCAATTGGGGGAGAATTATCGACGATTATCATTTCAATTTATTTTAATTATATTATTTGTGAATGTTTGGCATATTATACGTAATTAAAAAATATTTTAATTAATTATTTTATTTTTAAAATTTTGATAGATCTTGAATTTAAATACTCATAATTAATGTTCATCTAAATCAATGAAAATTTATTATACAATTCATGATTCACATGTTAAATATTTTCTGATGATTTTTTATCCATAAATTAAATAGCTGAAAATAGCAAAATACTAGTAAAAACATTTAAATTGAAGCAAAAAGAGCAAGTATTATTTTCTCACCATTATGGTAGCACATCAAAAAATTAAAAAAAATTATTGGGTCCAGTTGGGGGAGAATTATCGACGATTATCATTTCAATTAATTATTTTATTTTAAAATTTGGATAGATCTTGAATTTAAATACTCATGATTAATGTTCATCTAAATCAATGGAAATTTATTATATAATTCATGATTCGCCTGTTAAATATTTTCTAATGATTTTTTATTCATGAATTAAATAGCTGAAAATAGCAAGTACAATAAAAACATTTAAATTGAAGCATAAAGGGAAAGCATCATTTTCTCACTATCATGGCATCACATCAATTTTAATTATGTGAGTGTGATGTGTGCGTATTATAATTATGAAGCTATAATTTTTATTTTTTTTTAAATTCTACAAAATTAAATTTTAATTATTGTAAAATTGTTAATAATTATTTATAATATGAGTTTTAAATTAATTAAATTAAAAATACATAAAATTTTAAAAGTTGGATATTATTTATTATAAAATTATTAATACTGCATATATATATATATATAACAAAAAATTATATTCTTATAAAAATTTAAAAATTGATTAAGCCACTAAAAAATCATCTATAAAAAAATTTTCATATTTGTTATTATAAATAAATAAATATAATTTTTTTATATTGTGAAAGAGGGTACTGATTTGTTGTAAAAATAAACCACAAGTCAGAAAATGAAATCACATTTTTTTTTCAAAAATGTGATATGACTAAAATACCCCTTGCCACGTCATCACTTTTAACGGTGTTAGGCGGTTTGACTATATTTGCTAACGGTTTGAAGTACAGGGTACCAATTTGTTAGGGTTAAAACTACAAGTCAAAAAGTGATTATAGTTGAAACTACATGGTACTTTTTTGTACTTTTCCGTTTTATTTATAAAAGCAAGCAAATAGTTGGTATAAAGGAGAGAGCGGCAAGTTGAGTAAAAGCAAAAAGGAAAAAGATTAGTGTCTCTTAGAGAGACATGAATAGTGTTATCTCTCTAAGAGTGAAAATCCCAAATTATCCATCACTCATATTAAATGTCCCCTCTGTTAATGAGACAAACAAGTAATTATCTCTCACCAAATTTTATCTTTTTTTAGTGAGATACACTACTATTCATTTCTCTCTAAGAGACATGCATCATTATTCAAGCAAAAATGCAAAATGGCATTGTTTTGTTAGGTAATTGCCAATTTAGGACTTAAAATAGGGGGAGAACGATTCTCGAAAAAAAAATATCCGTTCTTCTCTCCTTATTTTTTTTAATTTTAAATGGGACTCATAATGACTGAAAAGATTTAATTTTTTTTTGAAACGAAAAGATTTATAATTTAAACATCATTCGACTAAGGCTTTAAAATGTGGATTTTGAAAAACATAAGTTCATATTTGTTTCAAGAAATGTATTAAAAGTTTAGAGAACTTTTTTTTAAGAAAAGGTTAAGGTGAGTTTTGTACATTCTCCCATATTCTTATGTCATTTACCTAATTGAAAACCTTAGCTAGCTCCTACAATGTACATGGCATGTGGATCTAGTTATTGGAATTAAGATAATATTGTTAATGAGCAACAATTAGTAGTGTAGAATTAAGATGCTTTAGTCCATATATATGTTAAATTAAAATTATCCTTTTGTTTGCATGATCGTTGGAGAAAGCTAGGAATATGTTCAGTTTAAAGATTGGTCTATAAAAGTCATTATTGCACAACACATGTGGTTATGAACTGATCGTGATTGAATGGTGACAATTGTCTCTTATTTCACTTATTGCTTCAAGAACAATGTCAAATGCTCAAAAAAGGCAAAAAGTTGTCTTTAATACCGTACGGAGTCATTATTTTGTTTTGAGAAAATGCATATCCTACAATAATAAAATCTAATGGCGGTTTCAGGTATGGAGCTTATTTTTTAAACTTCAGATCTTAATGTATTTGTTGCCTTAATATATTGGACGGCAAAAGTAGACATGTGACCATCAGACCATAGCATTATAATAAAAGATAATTCAGCAAGATAGTGTCTAGGGGTGTTCCTTCCGTGGGTTCGGTCAATTTTTTTGATCGAACTGTATTAACCGAACTGAAATAATTTAAAATTGAATCGAATTGAGCTAAATTTTAGTTCGGTTTAATTCTGAAAATTTAAAAATTATATGTGAGAAACCGAACCAAACAAAAAATTTTAAAAAAATGAATTATTTTTATATTTTTTATATTAAATTAGTATATATTTTTGTAAAAATATTTAGAAATATAAAAATAAAAAACAAAAATTCGGTTAATTCAGTTAACCGAAATTTTTATATATAAAATCGAACCGAACCGAATTAAATTCAATTCAATTCAGTTCTAAAAATTCAAAAATTCTAAAAAAACAAATCAAACCAAACCGAATAGGGTCAATTCAGTTTGTGGTTCGGTCAGTTCGGAACCATAATAGTGTCCCATACTCCACTATGCAGATGAGTTTTCTGAATGTGCGCATGGTACGTTCAATTATCTCGATCTCTTTAAATTAAAAATTTTAAAATATATAAAGAAAAAGTGAGAAAATAATATTTTTGCTATTTGTTTCCTCTCGGGTTGGAAAGATGGAAAATAGGTACGATGTTCATAAAAATATATGGCGGAGTAGAAAATAAGTTTTTTTTTTCATAAGTCTACATTTTAATGTTTTTCTCTCTAATTTAATGAAAAAACGAACTTTAAAAAAATTAAAACTAAAATATTCTTATTTTACCTTAAAATATATTTTACAAAAACATTATAAAATTAAAAATTTTAAATATATAAAATAAAACTATGATAAAATAATATTTAGTTAATTAACAGTTCTTTAAGATAAAAGATTTGACCAATGCATACCAGAGACCAATGGATTAATTTAATAATTTGCTAAATTTATAAAATAATACATTATATAAAACAAATTCTTTAAAATTCGTATAATTTATAAATTAACAAATATTAATATATCAATAAATAATACATTATTATTATTATTATTTTTAAATACAAGTCAGGTACTATTTTTCATTAAAATGGACGTATTACATTATAATTATTTGGGAAAAATACAAAAAAGTATCATGTGGTTTCAACCATAATCACTTTTTGACATGTGGTTTTAACTAGGGGTGTAAACGAGCCGAGCCGAGCTTTGGCTAGCTCAGACTTGGTTCATTTATAAACGAGCCGAGCTCGAGCCGAACTCCTAAGGCCGTTAAGTGTTCGCGAGCTGTTCACAAGCCTAAACAAGTTAAAAAATTTTCTAAAAATATAATGTATAAATTTAAAATTATTCATTAAAATAATTTAAAATAAATTATTTACTAAATAATTTATTATAAAATTTTGATTTTTTGTAATAATATATTTTTAAAATATTTAAATGAATAAAAATTTATATATTGTATATTTAAAAATAAATTATTAATATATTAAAATTGCGAGCCGGTTTGCGAGCCCTTATTCGAGCTTGTTCACGAGCTTTCACGAGCCGAGCTTTGCATAGTTTGAGCTTGGCTCGTTTAATAAACGAGCTTCAATATATGAGCTCGAACGAGCTTTTAACGAGCCGAGCTCCGAACCGCTCGTGAGCGGCTCTGTTCGTTTACACCCCTAGTTTTAACCCTAACAAATTGGTACCCTATGCTTCAAACCGTTAGCAAATAGAGTCAAACCGCCTAACACCGTTAAAAGTGATGATGTGGCAAGGAGTATTTTAGTCATTAGAAAAAGAGAAAATACATGTGGTTTCATTTTCTGACTTGTGGTTTATTTTTATAACAAATCAATACCCTATTTTATAATAACGAAAAAATAACAAATTTATTTATTTATTTATAATAATAAATATGAAAAGAAAAATTATAAATGATTTTTTAATACTCTAGTCAATTTTTTTTTAAACTTTATATAATTTTATAAGAATATATCTTTTTATTTTCTTATATATATGTGTGTATAAAATTCTAAAAATTTATATATATATATATAATCAATTTAAAAATTTATATCATTACAATATTAATAATATTGTAATAACTAATAAATAATATTCAATTTTTTTAGAATTTTATGTATTTTTAATTTAATTAATTTAAAATTTATATTATTAATAAATTATTAATAATTTTATAATAATTAAAATTAAATACCAATCAAGACATTCAAACTGAA
>CATIWO010213079.1:0-14735 GCA_949673435.1 Macaranga tanarius
CCTTCTCATGTCTGATTTATTTTAGAGTACTTGCATTTAGTAAGCATGGTGGCATTTTTTAGCATTGCATGTTGGTAGTTGCTACTGCTGCCTGCTGCTATTGTTGTATTCTGTTGAGGACTTGAAATTGAAGCAATCTGAGAAACTCGGGGTGTGCATCTTTTAATTACCTATTTCATTCTAGTGAAGCTGAATTTTCTGTTTTTTTTTTGTAAATCGGTTGAAGCTATTTGTGCAGGACTTGTTTAGCTGATAGTGATACTGCTGCTGCCTGCATCTGCAATTTTTTGGGTTGTGCAGGCTTCACATAACTTCATAACTTTGCAAATACAATTATTTTTGGTTATCAATTTGCAAAGACTTTTTTTTTGTATATTTTGTATAATACAAAATTTATTGGGCTAACATATTTATTTTGTAATACTAGCCCATATATTATAAATTGGGCTAACACTTTTGTTTTGTAATACTAGCCCATTGTATTGTAAATTGGGCTAACACTTTTATTTTGTTATTACAAATTTCAGCCCAGTGCGTAAATCTAAGGGCTTGGCCCAAATATTATGTAGTTATAAATGAAATTAATTTACACTTTCTTTACATTAGACTTGATTGGTTAAGCCCGGCACACAAAAAGCCCAAACCGACTTTCCGAACCGATTCTTCCGTCTAATTTCGGTTTTCTGATTATTCGGTTTATGTGCTAATTTCGGTTCGGTTCGGCCACCCAAACGACTAACCAAAAATCGATCGGTTTCAGCATTTTCACTTTCGACCCGACCCGACCGATGAACACCCCTACCTGCAATAGTGGGGAGATCCAAGAAGGTGATTTTTAATGCAATTATTGATAGAGTTCAAGGAACAAAGTCTATCTGCAGCAGGGAAGATGATTCTCATTAAAACGGTGGCGCAAGCTATTCCTACATATCTGATGAGCTGCTTCCAACTCCCTCATCGCACGTGCAACCGACTAAACTCAATTATTTCAAATTTTTGGTGGGGACAAAAGAATGAAGAGAGGCGGATCCATTGGGGTTCTTGGAGATCTCTGTGCAAATCTAAGAGAGATGGTGGACTTGGGTTTAGAGATATTACAACTTTCAATATGGCACTTCTTGGAAAGCAATGTTGGAGATTAATTAACGATGAGAATTCATTACTGTATCGCACTCTTAAAAGCCGATACTTTCCTCGTTCTACATTTCTAGAAGCTCACAATGCCTATAATCCAAGCTTTACATGAAGAAGCATTGTGGCTGCTAGAGAGATGATACAAGATGGATTGGCTTGGAGAGTGGGTGATGGAAGGAAAATAAGGGTGTGGGATAATAGATGGCTTTCTGATGAAAAGGGGTGCAAGCTTTGGAGTGGTCGAACTCTAGCAGGGATGGTTACAACTGTGAATCAGTTAATGACTGCTGAGTCTTTGTCGTGGAATAGGGAACTGATTCAGGAACATTTTTGTTCAGTTGAAGCGCAGCTGATTCTTAAAACTTCTATAAGTCGACGTTGCCATTCTGATAGACTGATTTGGAGGTTGGAAAAGCATGGTTGTTATTCTGTAAAGTCTGCTTACAATTTCCTTCAGGAGACTGACAGAAGAGATGAGAGTAAGCAAATGGCATCTAGCTCGAATTCAATGCTATCCTGGCAATGGATTTGGAATCTTAAAGTCCCACCCAAAGTACAATTATTCATGTGGAAACTGCAGAGAGGTTTTGTTTCGGTGAATGTATCTTTGCGGAAAAGAGGTGTCCGGGTGGATGAGATCTGTTGCCGATGTGGGGAATCGTTTGAAACAGTTGAACATTCTTTCAGGGACTGTCGGCGGGCTATTAATTTTTGGTATTTGAGTCCACTTCGAATTCATATTACTGAGACTGACAGATCCATACCATTGAAAAGATGGGTGGAAAATCTGGTGAATGAGTGCAATCAGGTGGAGAATGCTTCGGAAATTTGTGCCATGCTTCTGTGGGCAATATGGAAGACAAGAAATGAGTGGGTCTTTAGGCAAAATATGGTTGATTTCAGTTCTGCTTTTAAAATGGCGTCTGGTTTATTATTAGAATATCAAAATGCTCAGAAATCCCATAAACTTTCTGTCGACTCTAGGATTTACAGATGGATACCTCCGCCGACTAACATTCTTAAACTTAACACTGATGCCTCAATAATCCCAGAAGTTGGTAAAGGTTTGGGAATGGTCTTTCGCGATTGCTTGGGAAAGGTGGTGCTTGCTGCGACAGTCTTCGTCAAGGAGGTTCTCTCTGTTGAAATTGCTGAAGCCATGGCTATTCAGAAAGGGGTGGAAATTGCATGCGTCAGAAAGTTCGACCAGCTATTAGCACTTAGCAGAAACGGACAGTTTAATGGTGACGAATGCATGGAATAAGCAGCATTTGGACTTATCGTATTTTGGTAGACTGATTGAAGATATCCAAGAATCCACGGAAAGTTTAGTTAGGTTTTCTCTTAGTCATATTAGTAGAACAGCTAATAGATTGGCTCATTCTCTAGCTAGTCTCAGTTTCTCTTTTGAAGAGATAGATATGGTTTGGGAGGAAGCAGTTCCTTCCCAGCTTGAGTCTCTTGTTTTGTCAGATGCTTTGTTGGATTCTTAAATCAAAAATTCATTTTACTTTTTTAGAAGCCTAATGAACTGGACTTCAAATTCCATAATAATAATAATAAAGAATAAGTACAAAAGAGTATTATATGGTTATATACTTTTTCACTTATAGAACTATAATATTTTTTGTGACATTTAAAAATATGTGATTTGATTTTACTTACATTTTAGTTCCCTATTCAGTAATATTATTATAAATATATAATGTAATGTTAAAATAATATAAATATTTACTAGTAAAATTATTTACTAAGTATTATATAATTCAACTAACTAAAATAAATTTATAAAAAATAAAAATAAAATGCATTTTTAATTTTATTAGGAATAAAAAGAAATAATTTTTAAAATTAATTTATAATATTATTAAAAGTTTTAGTTATATTTATGATAAATCACTTGTAAAATATTTTTATTAGTAAAATGTAGTGTTATATTAAAATTTTATTATAAAATAATGACGATATTAGTTTAAAGAGTATTAAAGTATTAGAAAATAAAATTATATACTTCTAAATGTCACGAAAAAACCACAGACATTTAAATGAAAATACATTTAACCACATTATACTTTTTGTATACAACTGAAATTAAGACAGTTAGATTAAATTTAATTAATTATAACCATTAATATATTTTACAGTTATTGATACACCGATATAATCAATGGTTGTGATTAAATAATAATTAATCTAACGGTTTTAATTTTATTTGTATATATACAAACATTTGCAACGTAACAAAAGCCCCAAAGAATAATCTCATCATAAAGAAAATTAAATAATTAATTTAGCCCAAGAAAACTTGTTTTCTTACATTTTAGCCCATTACACAGACAGAGACAGAGACACGGTTGATCTGTTTCTTCTTCATGTAATTCTGATACATATTTCTTTTCTCTTTCAATGGGTGCTTGGTTTTATCGTGATGGGTATAGCTATATGTGAGCATGCAGCTACCCATCTGCGATTTGTACTCTCTTTTATGGTTATTTACTGATAAATTTTGCTTATTTTTCTGGGTTTTATGATTGCTACTTTTGTGCTTATCTTCAGAAATTTTCATTACTATTCAATTCAAGAACCATTTTAATCCGTTACCCACTTGTGGTCTCGTAAAAGGTACAATCTTGCGATGATCCTGCATCGAATTCTGCCATCTCTGCGGCTTTCAGGGCCACTCAGGAGCTCCAGCTATTCATGTCTTTGCTGTCATCAATCAGTGGTAGCTCGATTCCTCCATAATGGCACAAAACAAGAAGGTGATACACTTGTAAATGCTATCTGTGATTCTTTGAGGAGAGGCTATAACTGGGACACTCTGAGTAGAAAATTTGGTTCTCTTGAGCTTAATCATTTGCTTGTAGAAAATGTACTGCTAGAGTTGAAAGAACCAGTTGATGCAAAAACGGCTCTTGGCTTTTTCCACTGGTCTGCACAAAGTAAGACCTTTGTGCATGCGGTTTGGTCTTACTGTCTCATGGTTAATATATTAGTTAGAGCCCAGTTACTCAATGATGCCCAAATATTGCTTGAATCTGTTTTGAAGAAAAATGTAGGTGATTCTTCAAAATTTTTGGTTGTAGATTCATTGCTTAGTAGTTATAAGATTATTGTTTCGAGTCCATTGGTGTTTAACTTGTTGGTTCAGGCATATGCTAAATTGAGACAGACTGAGGTTGGATTTGAAGTTTGTTGCTATTTGGAAGAACATGGGTTCTCTCTGAGTTTAACAAGTTTCAATATTTTGATTCATGTTGTTCAAAAATCTGATCAAAATGTCTTAGTTTGGAAGATTTATGAGCACATGATTTGTAGAAGAATTTATCCAAATGAAGCAACAATCAAAACCATGATCAATGGTTTATGCAAGGAAGGTAAGCTACAGATGTTTGTGAATATGTTGGATAGGATCCATGGAAAAAGATGTTCCCCGTTAGTGATTATTAATACTTGTTTGGTTTTTAGGATTTTAGAGGAGGGGAGAACTGAAGTTGGTATGGCTTTATTGAAGGGGTTGCTACAAAGGAATATGATACTTGATACCATTGCTTACTCCTTGATAGTCTATGCCAAAGTCAGGCTTGGAAATTTTGACTCAGCAATGGAGGTTTATGAGGAAATGCTCAAGCGAGGCTTCAATGCAAATTCTTTTGTTCATACCTCATTCATAGGGGCTTACTGTAATAGAGGAAAAATTGAAGAGGCAAACCAATTGTTTGGAGAAATGGAAAACATGGGTTTGGAGCCATATGATGAGACTTTTAACTTCCTCATTGAGGGTTGTGCTAAGGCAGGAAGAGTAGAGGAAAGTTTAGGTTACTGTGACAAAATGATTGAGAGAGGACTTGTCCCTAGCCTTTTGGCTTTCAACAATATGGTAGCAAACCTATGTGAAACTGGAGCAGTAAAGGAAGCAAATGAAATGCTAACTCGTCTATTAGATAAAGCGTTCCCACCTAACGAGATGACATACTCATATCTTATTGCTGGTTATGAGAGCGGCAATCAGATTCAGGAAGTTCTTAAACTCTACTATGAAATGGGGTACCGATCACTCTCTCCTGGATTGCTTGCTTTCACTTCCTTGATTAGGAGCCTCTGTCATTGTGGAAAACTACAGCAAGCAGAAAAGTATTTAAGAATTATGAAAGACCGTTCACTAAATCCAAATGAGGACATTTATGAGGCACTGATTGCTGGCTATCTTGAGAAGAATGATACAGCAAGGGCTCATCACCTTTACAATGAGATGATTTCTAAAGGATTGAAGTCTTGTTGCTTGTATGATTTTGATGCCAGTACATAGAAAATGAGAATTTGAGGCAACTTTGAAATGAACATTTAATGGCGGAGAGCAAATACATTTGAAGGTTCTTTATGTTTGAAGTTTGAGTAAGTTGTACATGCTAGATAAGTGTTTTGCCCTGGCACTGAACCAGTTAGTTTTTAAAATCAATTTGAATGACTACAATCTCAAATGAAGTGTATAGCTACTAAAATATTTCTGTCTAATCTTGACAATTGGAAAATGAAACCGGGCTAACAAGAAAAATGGCAGTAGAAAGCAGCTTTTACCTAGTTGTTACAAACAGTTGAGGCTGAATACTACACAAGTTGGTAATGACATTAGTGAAGGTCTAGGTGCCTTTGGAATGTAGAAGAGTTTGGGTACTTGATTATTTCTTCCTTTCTTCTCCAGGCTTTACTTCTGGAGGTGAGAGTGATCAATTACGATTCTTTATTCTATGTTTGGGTTCCTTCTTTCTTATTTCGGCGTCATTTGTTTCATTGTTCATTATTTCAAATATATTGCTGGGAGAGGAATTTGTTACATCTTGATTTTATATCATGAAGCCTTTTTGCTGCATGGCATGCTTCTTTCCTATGTCAATATTACTGAAAAAAAGCTGGGAGTATTCTCTTGGAAATTTACCCATATATGGAGCTTCTATCATTTATTCTTCTTTATTCAATATAATTATCTGCTTTTTTCTCCTTATTATGGGGCGACAAAAAGGTACTGGCTGTAAGTGAGTCATTCTTGAGCATTATGAACAGAGCGAACAGCTGGTAAAGACAATGAGGCAAATATATATAATGTTTTCGAGTGGTTTAAGAGGTAGATAATTACTACTTTGCTAGTGTTAATTAGTTTTGTTGACTTTAGTTTATAGAAAAGAAGGCTGCTTATGTTTTCAGCTGCGATCTTAAGGCAGTGGCTTGTATTGGTGAATAACAGCAAGAAAGAGAAGCCAGGAACAATTATGACATTGTTGTATACAATGGAGGGCATTTCTGGTTAATTTCTGGTTCCAAATTCTTTTGAAATATAAAATCAACATAATGGGGGAGCACTTAACTTTTTTTATAGTTGTTGCATATGAGCCCCTATGGTTGCTATTGGTAGAGGGGCTTCTATTCATGCATTCAAATGCAAGTCTGACCATCTAATGTAATTTTGGAGTTGAGGTGAGAAAGTAATTGCCCTTTTCTTTATGGAAGGCGGAGCATATAAATGCAAGTGTGACTATCTAATGTAAGAACACTGCGCATATATTTGCTGTGAGACCAATTTCTTAGAGAGACTTGCAGGTTTTACTTATTATGGCTGATATCATATTCCAGATTGTTAACGTTGCACTTCTTTTAACAGTCTTCTATGCTTATTATCTTTGTTGGTTGGTGTTGTTCACAAATATGGCTGTCAATTGTGTTGTTAAAACTCTTAATGCAGGAATACTAAAAAATAGCTGACATACAATACAACTGTGGATCTTACTACTCAGTTGATAGATTTTTACACTGCCTGTGCGTATTGCAGAATGCAGACTAAATAGTGACTTGCAGATATAAATACACTCATTTAGCACTCTTTGTTTAATTTGATTGTACCTTTGGGTTTGCAACTGGTGCCACGTTTTGTTTACACTGCTTAAGTCGTTTTGCTCTTTCGGGAGGAAGAGTCACCAGAACTGATAACTTCTCACACATTCACTTCTGCAAATTCTTCTATAAATTCTGCTGGCTCGATGCATTGGATTTTTTAAGTGATTTACTTCTGAAACGGGACTTGGTTTTGGCATGGCAAGGAGTTCTCATTTGATAAGTTGGTTGGATTTTCCTTCACCAATTCTGCAGTTAATTACAAACTTTCTTTCATTTCCACTTGAGAGTCAAAAAAGAATTTATTTTCAATTCTAAATTAGAATTGAAAATCAAGAAATATTCATACAATAAAATATGGGATCAGTTTGAATTCTCTCCGACATTTCTTCAGAAACTGTAAAATAAAAGTTAAAATTTGATATTACAATATGCCGATTGAACCAATTCAAAACTCAAAGAACTCAAAGAATGTTATGGTAAAAAACTTCGGAATTCAAATCCACCGAATGAAAATACCTTACATTTGGATATAAATATTTGATTTAAAATTTTAAATTTCATATATTCAATTTCAAATATAAATTTCTTTTATAGAACAAATATAAGAATTTTAAATCATATATAGGCAGAAGTTATTTTAAATCCTCAGAATGAACTTCTAAATTTGTAGTGAAATTATTTTAAATCATTAAATTCACATAGTTGTCCACCAAGAGATTGGATCTAATTCAAATTCATAATCAAATTTTTTACACCCAAACATAGCATTACGGAAAACAGAAGAATGTCAATGGCATTAGCCCAATATGTTGATGCACCAATAAATCCTGCGAAAGTTATAATGCAAGGTTGCTGCAGAACAACAGCTATACTTCTACAACTCGATTTAAAATTAAATAAATATAAATAAAACATCATATTCATTACTTGGGTTCCTTTCAGTGATTATACAAAGACAGATTCTTCATCTGCCTCCATTGCTATAACTACAAGTCACTCGTAAAGTGAATCCACATCACTCATCAAGAGGCAGAAACCTATCAAGATAGTACACGGTAGGCATTATGATTTTCAAGGCGGAAGAAAGATCATACAAAGTTCTACCACACAGAAGCAGAGCATGATGGCAGGAACTTCTGCTGATGAATGAACACTACATTACACGGTCATGACCTCAATTGGTGGGCTGGCACGAGGAATCAGTGGTTAAGTGACCCACTCATGAAATTTCTGTAGTGCTAGACTCTTCTGTTAGGTGATACCGAGTACCCATTGTTGGGAAACTCCTAACTAATACTATCTACAGAAATATGTGGATCTAAGACATGTTCCACATTGATGGAATACAGATCCACAACTACATCAATTCAATGAAATTGGTTCAATGTAGGTTTTGGGAACAAAATGTAACCTAGAACTATAATTCTATTGAGATACCAAAACTGAGGATTTGAGGAAAGCTAAGCGATTCTTGGTAAGATTTATCTTCTCTTCTGCTTCTGTTGCTTTTTCTCGGACCCCACGGACAACATCCTCGGGAGCTCTCTCTACAAACTGCAGATAGATTACAAAACACATTGTATGAGAGTATGCCAGAGGGAAGGAATGCACCAATTCATACACAAGACAAGAATCAAAAAGTGTCAAAATAAGGATCAGCAATCTCATTTAGGTGTTAGGAACAGAAACACTCCTTTGAGAAAGAGCTGCAGCTTCAGAGCCTTTTGTTTCCAATGTTTTTTCAGTACATATCTACTAAACAATGAAAACATCAAGAAAATGTTGAATTAACTAAACAATGTTTTCTAGTTTTGGCACTGCAACTCATTCTTTTACTTGTGTGTTACATTTGCTGAAAATGCTAAAAGAAATAACTATCTAGTCAAGGACCACCAACAGATCTTAAATAAGAGACACAAATAAGCCCTAAGAATTTATAATGTCTAAAAGTGCAGCAACCTCATGTTCTGCTCTTTGTTTATTTTGTCATATCCTCTCTGTAGTTTGTCTGGCCAACAACCCAAAATTTAGATCAATTTTTGGTCAAAAGAATCAATAAGCCCCCTTGCAAATGCACTTCAACAGCCCAACTGGCAGGTCTATACATGTTATGAAAATTCAAGACTTATGTAAGGCATACCCCATAATCTTCTTGGTGCATCTTTTGTCTCAACTTGCCATTGTGCATCAGACAATTGGCACTAGTGGCATAAATAATACTTAAACCCACACTATTGGAGTTGCTGAAATTTTTATTTAAGAGTTTAAGCAACAGTAATGTGATTAGAGTTAGTAAAAAGGAATAGTGATAAAGCAACCTCTCCTTGTAAAAGGAGGCTGCTGGAACAAAATGTATGGACATGAATTTGAAAAAGGAAGTAAGAAAATGAAGAAAAAAAAACTCTTTTAGTTCATATTTTAGTTCATCAACTTTTGTTGCTATTTCTTTCACGTTTATGTTCTTCTATTCTTACTTCCTGGAACACACACTAATGTGCAATATATGTACAGGTAGAAACAAATTCATACTTTTGGAGAATTGAGGCGAGCTACAAGCCCATCATACTCTGTTTGCATCTTGGAAAGGCGCTTTGAAAGGCGGTCCACTTCAGCAGATATATCAACCATATCGGCTAGGGGAAGATATGCCTCTAGTCCCTCACTGGCAACAAGGTGTACTGATTGGTTTGCATCACCTGAAGTGCGAGGGCAATGAGATCTACTAAAGTAAACAGCTCAACATCTCACAAGAACAAAACAAATGACAAACAGCAATCAACACATGCCAAAGGAACATATACAAAAATTTCTCTAGCCCATGCCTTAAAGAAATTCAAAACAAATCATGAACAATAAAACAAAGAGAGGAAAAAGTTATTTCGAGTTAAATATTTTGGTGGTCACCCAATTTTGCACTTATTTCATTGTGGGTATTAAAGTTCAATTGGTTTCATTTCAGTAACCAAACTTCAATTTAAGTGTCATTGGCCAGTCACCTGGTGGATGTTGGTCTATGTGGCAGCCGGAGCACAAATATTCTTGGAATATTCGACACGTCAGCACAGCCTAGTCACTCAACTTATCCACGTCAGCAAGTCCACCTCACTTCCCTCCTAAATTTCACTTCTAACCCCTAATTTTCACCTTTCCCAAATTTCACTTTAACTATTTTCACTTTCCTCCTATTTACTCCCCATTGACAGATGCTGATGGAGAACAACATTCATACCTTTAGCACCGAACGTACACGATCCACACGATAGTTTCTTGAATCCTTTACAATTCTTCACAAAAAGCAGCCATACCTGTGTCCGTTACATCAGGCTCAACTGGAGTTTCAGGCGCGTTAGGTTATGGCAGCACAGTGAGATCGCTTTAAGCGCCTCGTCTTTGATACCCGCACACTTTCAGTCACATCTAAGAGTGAGTTTCATAACAGCACCAAAACGAGAGAAAAGAGAAGATATCATCGGAAGAAGATCTGATTGCGCGTGAAGAGAAAGTTGGTGATGGCTCTGTCCTTCAATTCTCAGCCATTGACGGTAGACTAAAGAGCATTGCTGACAATTGGTAGGACTAAGAGATTGAAAAATAAAAGCTAAACATCCATCAGGTAGATCCGAAATGTAATCTAGTGATTCATTGGTGATTAAGCTTCCGTTGTCTTTTGGCTCTTCAGGCGGCGATGCCAGCATAGGAGAAATCAGAGCCGTAGATTTGGATTTTGACCGGTTAGATTCGCAACGGCTTAAAATTGTGATTGATGAAGAAGACTGGTCCATCCATGTGGACTTCAAACCAGCAGCAACAGCATCACCGGAGTGGAGAGGCTTAAGGGAGCCGTTACTGTCGGCGTTGCAGCAGAGACGTTGATTGGTCTTTCTTCGAGATGTTCAACCACATATTTAAAACTTGATTTCATTTTCCTTCAATTTTTTTCGGTAAGCTTTCCCCTGGAAATCGCCATTTCCAATATCATTCAAGAAAAGGAAAATGAAAAGGTAAATTTTTTCATACGTGTTCAATGGCTAGAAGATGGAGACTTTGTTCTCCAACAGCCTTTGTCGATGGGGAGTAAAGAGGAGAGAAGTGAAAAGGGTTAAAGTGAAATTTGGGAAAGGTGAAAATTAGGGTTAGAAGTGAAATTTAAAAGGGAAGTGAGGTGGACTTGCTGACGTGGATAAGTTGAGTGACTAGGCTGTGCTGACGTGTCAAATATTACAAGAATATTCGTGCTCCGGCTGCCACATAGACAAACGGCCACCAGGTGACTGGCCAATGACACTTAAATTGAAGTTTGGTTACCGAAATGAAACCAATTGAACTTTAGTACCCAAAATGAAATGAGTGCAAAAGTTGGGTGACCACCGAAATATTTAACACAAGTTATTTCAATGTAAACATACCTGGAGGAGAGTCTGTGAAATGAACATTTTGTTGATCTAGCCTGGATAGAAGAGCTAATACTTCCTTCTCCTCCTGCGGTGTAAGCATGACATGACATAAGCATACATACAGCAGTGAAGAGATATAGCAATATATTTATATTATTATACTGCCTACAAAACAATGAAACCCAATGTAGCCTAATACTATAAATAAATAAATGAAAATGCTACTGGCATTTTCACTCTGGTTTTTCCTGCATCTGAAGTGTGGGATTATACAAAGGAAAGACTACAGGCTGACATGAAAGAAAGGATACTGAGGCAAGTCTACACAGAAATCATCATGTACACTCAAATGCATGTTTTCAGGCCAAACAGATTCTCTTAAGACTATCAATACACTTCCACATAACCCAAAATTCAATTTATTTGACCTAAAAACTTCAGGGTGAGGCTCCTGTAAGCTTAGACACTGGACTCCAGGAAATGCAATTTAACAAAAATACATAAACCAGGCTAAGGAACTAATTTTGAAAGCTTTTTATCCTGTTGTGGTTTTAATCCAATAGTCCAAATAGAATCAGCTGGTGCCGAAGCTGAACTATCAAGAGTATTTGGGAGTCTCAGTTAAAGGATTATGTTTGTTCATGCTTTTGCTTCAGGTAGAACTGTAGTTGTTTGGGAAACCAGATTTCCTCACTTCCTTAACATATTACCAATCAAGCAAGCATGTTTACATCAATAATACAATATTGAATTCAGAAGACTTTATATAAAACATGCTAATGTAGCCATGTTCAGTCACAAGAAAAATAGAAGATGAATGAACTTACAGATATATACTGCATGACCTCCTCATTTGCAACTATACATGCAGATATACGTTTAGCCGGCTCAACAGAGTACTCAGCTCTAGCATTCCGGATTGCTCTAGTCTAATCAAGGCATGAAAAGGAATTTTTTTTATTTAAAAAATATGAAAGGAAAAAGTCACAAAATGATAGGTTGTGCAGAGTTGTTGTCAAGAAGCAAAAAAGATAATTTTTGTGCACTCACCAAATCTTGGAAATTTTCAAATTTTTTTATTGAGTTGACATTTCGGGGAAGAGAAATCTGGGGCCAAGAGGATACTATAAGGGCTTCTTTCCTTTGGGGGAGTGCCTGCTTGTAAATTAGTAATCGTGAGTCCATATCCAATATCATAATTTTAAAATAAAGCAACCACGAATAAATCTCAAAGTAGAGAGTAACAGCTAGCCAAAAAGTAAATCTATGATGTGAATATGTTCTGAAAGTGCTAAAAAAAAGCAGGGCAAGGTGGAGACAGTGGGAGAGAGAAAGCAGAGATGGATAACTCTTCTTGCAATAGAAAAATGAGAAGAAAATGCTCTCAACAAACTTTGACGAAAAGATTTAGGGGCCAGTCCATACAACTTACTATATGGAAATAGCAGGAACAATTACCTGCCAGAGTTCTTCGGTGACAAATGGCATGAAAGGATGCAGCAGCTTCAATACATTTTCAAAAACATACAATAGAACTGCCTGTGCCAATGATGCATCTGAATCGTCACCAGAACGGTAAAGGCGAGCTTTACTGGCTTCTATATACCTGTTAAAAAGTATAGTGAAAATTTTGTTTAAGAAAAGAATGCAGACAGCTAAACTCAGAAGCATGTTTGTTTGGCTGGCTGGAGGACAGATATTCAAATTGACTTTTAGGCTAACATTATATTTTTTTTCGAAAATGATTTTGTTGAGTAAAATGTTATATGTCAAAGGGCAGATGGCCATTTTAACCAAAAAGTAATAATATAAAAAAGCTAGGAAAAAGAGTTTAAACTAAAACAAGTCATTTGATATTGTTTCTAGGAGGCTCATATTTGAACAAGACCTCGGATCTAAAAGGATATTATGATCTGCTAGTATTTTATAGAAAGACAATTTTATGCTCTTTCGAAACTCCACTCCACAATGTAAGAAATCAAAAAATATTATATAACTTCAAGAAATTATATCAATTTGAGAAGGAATAAACAAACATATAAGCATAAGAAAGAGTTTGTGGCACCATTAAGGATAAATTGACGATTGGTCATCCAATAAAATACAGAAAGGCTCAAATATCCAATGGATGAACCAATGAGAACAAATGAGTATATCCAGTAAGTAGGATTCAAGTTAAAAGGCATGCAAAAATAGTGTGACCGAAGTTGATACGGTCGTCTTATGAATTAAAGGAAGTAGCAGATTTTTAGTAGTATTTTTCCTTACTAAGTCCTAGTTAATAGTTGATTCTTGCCTTTTATTTATTTAAGTCAAATTAGAATAATTACAGCTCAAATAGGCATGAGCTGTAAACTTCCTATAGTATTTTTATTTTCTTAGATTGGTTATGTCTTAAATAGAGAGTCAATATCCTAAGATTTTAGGATTCCTGAAATTTTAGGATTCTTGTATTCAAACCCTTCATTATATAAAGGGTAATTAATATGGAATAAAACATGGAAAATTTCAGTCAAAAAGATTAAGGAGAGTTTGGTGTTCTCTTAAGAACAAACACCATTTTATTTTTCAAAATAGGTTCTTCAAAGAACAGGAACGTGAACAAGAAGTCTAGGGAGGATTTTGTTGTTCATAGACCTGTGACGAGATCCTATTCACGGGATCATAACAGCTTGGTATCAAAGCCGGTCGTCATGGGGGAATCTGATCAATTGGCAGAGAGAGTGCAAGTCTTAGAACAAAAGGTGACAGAATCCAATCAACAGGTGATTCAAGAAATCAAAGAATTACGTGATAGCATCAAGGCGATGCAACTGACGATGAAGTTGCAATTTCATGGCAAGGAAAAAACCCATGAAGAGGCTCTGTCAGAAAGCAGCAACCAGCACCTCTGAAAACTTCCATTAAGCAACAAGGAGGCAGTCTTGGATTAAGCGTGATACCAAAATATTCCAAGTTGTGTCAATAGATAGCCATAATTAGGCTAACTGAAATTAAGCCATTAGTTTAGGCTGTAGATACTTTCAAATAATTAGTGAGCAGATTTAGCTTACCATACATAGCTCCCTAAGATCTCTCTATGCAATTAACATGTACAGCTTTAGTTTCCTTGTATAGTTGTCAGCCTTGCCTATATAATGAAAGATCTTCTCAGAAAAGAGGATAATTCAAACAAATCATTCTGTCATGGTATCAGAGCCTACACCTCAGAAATCTTAGCTTTCTCAGTCATAGTGATCATGGAGAAGTCAGATCATGTCTGTATTAAATTCACAGGAAAAAATTATGCAGCCTGGGAATTTCAATTGGAGACATTTC
>CATIWO010213099.1:0-22405 GCA_949673435.1 Macaranga tanarius
TTACAATAGTTTTTATATGATGAATTTTTATTAAATTTTTGTAATGATTTTTTTAATCATGTACTTTGATTTTATATTAACTTTTAAAAATTATGATAAGAAGAATAAAAATAAAATAATGTGTATATGATATTTAAAAAACTGTTAATAAAAAGTAAAAAAAAAATTGTTATCTTTTTTGTAATTGGTACAAAATTTATAATGATTTAGACAAATTAAAAGATAAATTAATAGTTTTTTAAAAAATAGTTCACTATGCTGAATTTTTTAATACAAAAAAAAAATGTAAGTTAAGCACAAGTAGGTAGGGCAGAGCACGAGTCTTGGAGAACCTGAACTGTTCTGAAAAATCGATCCAAAAATCTCTGTTGACTGTTTGACTTTCTCCGAACCGAACTGTTCCGAAAATTTTTATTAGGACGGGTCCGGAGATTTTGAATTCTCCAAACCCAGATCCGTCCCGAACCGCTCCAAATTGTACCGAACCGAAGAACCGAAACTAGAACAAATAATTAAAAGAATTAGAGCATATATATATATATATATATATATAGTTTCAATTTTTATTTTTATTTTTTAATATTAAACCCACTAATTTAACATTTAATCTAAAATAATAAATATCAATTTAATTATTTGAAATAAAAAAAGTTCAATCATTAATTAAATTATTTTAAATCACAATAAAATAAATATTAAATTAGTAAATATCATTTCAAAATATTATAATATAATTTATGTTGAAAAATTTAAATTTATCTTCAATAATAAAATTCTAAGGTAATATACTTTTTAATAGTTATGGGGTTGTTATTATTATTATTTTATGATATATATTATTTATATAAATGTTTTCATAAAAATATTTAATAATTGTGTGGTATATTACAGTGTATTGTATATATATATGTTAATAAAATTTTTATAATAAAAAGATAATGATAAATAAAACTTTTAAAAATTATTTAATTTTATAATAAACTTATGAAATGGTTTGTAGTTTAATAATTTGATTTGAATTATATATTTATTTATTTTTTTAATTTCGGAGAAGAATCGATATTCGAACCGAATTGAATTGAATTTTTTAATTCGGAGAATAACCGATCTCTGAACTGAATTGAACCAAAATTTTTTATCTCCAAACTGTCCCGAACTGAAAATTTGGAGCAATTATAAAGTTTTAATTTTTAAATCTCCGATAGTATGGAGCAATTCTGGAGAATTACATTATCCGAACCGAACCGGACTGTGCTCACCCCTAAGTGAAATCACTCGTACTCTACTGCAGGATGTAAAAAATTGGTAAATATATAAAAAAAAATATTGGAAAAGTTAATTGCGATAAAAATCTAATATTGTATACATTAATTTATATAATGTTGGATTTGTTTCAAATGTATATATATATATATATTAATTTGTACATTAAAATGCAGCATCTAAAAATTTAACTATGATGAAAATATTATCTTTTTTTTTCTCAATTAATGAATTAATTCCCTAAGTCTTTATATTTGTAGAGATGACCAAATGAAATATAAAATTTTAATTATGTTTTAGAAAGTAAAATTAGTAATAAAACAAAAAAAGAAATTATCCAAGTTGGGTAGAAGGCTTTTATTAAAAATAATTCACTAAATTTATCTTCACAAAAAAAAAAATTACAATAACCAACACTAATTCTCCTCAATTGAAATCTTTTTTTTCTTTTTTTTTTATTCTACTCAATTTTATAACAATATATATATATTATTTGTTTTTCTATCTCAAATCGTATTTTTTAAGGGAAAAAAATTTGCCTTTTCTAATTATCCATTCTACACATAGCTAGAACTATATAATATAATCATTGAACTATAAAAATAATTGTGGACATAAAATATATAACATAAAAACAAATTGGAGCAATGGAAACACTAAAGATGTAATCTAACCAAAAATAAAGTTCAAAACATGTACAAAAGAAATAAGAATATATATACATATATATATATATATATATATATATATATATATATATATTACATGCCAATACTAATTTTCCAAAAATAAATACAACTTTTTTTAAAAAAGGAATTATATTAAATAGTTTACACTAATCATGACAGCCTTTATCATCCTTAATGCCCTAGCAAGTTTCTGACATTTCTTGAGGAGTGAATTGTTGGCAGTTCGTAGTGTTTGGATTTTTTCTTTGCCAGTTTCATTATGCAACTTTAATAGTGTGAGTTCTCTATGATTGTAATTAATTATATCCGAATCATATATTGATTTTAGATGGTCAATGTTAACTATGCTTAAGCGATTATTAGCATCTTCCATTGAATCAGAACTAACACCAACCACGGAAGAGATAAATCTATTTCCATTATTATCTTCGTATGGATAATAAACGGTGTATGTAAAAATTGGCCTTTTATTTTGTTGTTCATCAAATGTTGTTAGAGAAAGGCCGAGCTCCTGTAATATGCATTTTATAATAGGAGCTATGGAAATCTTAATGACAACCATTCCCTATGTTTTAAGTTTAGATCAAGAAAAATTCAACATAACAATCCATTGAATGATCAATACTTACAACAAATAAAACAGAAATGAAATTAAAAAATTAAAATAAAATAACTAAATATATAACAGTTTTTCAATATCTTAAACATGAAATAGTAGAGCATCAAATACTGTAATAAACTGAAATTGAATATCACATATCATGAAAAATGTAAGTCTAAAAACTATTTAACAAAATGGGGGTTTTTTTTTTACTTGCCTTAGGATTTTTCTTTTCATTGAAAAAAATGACTTGACAACTATACTTTTATTTTTCTTTAAAAAAATGAATAATTTTTCAAAAATTTTAAAAAGATAAAAAGGTAAAGTAATTTAGAATTTTAACATGTAAATACCGGGGACTAAGAAACGAAAAAGAGCAGGTTATTTTGTTCAAGTTAATTAGGAGGAAGAAGGGAAAAACATTTTTAGAAAATCACAAAAGTTACAAAAACATGGCATATAACAATATTTAATATTTTTTTCCAGGAGAAAAAAATCAAGATTTAGAATTTGAAGCTAGTCTTGATCTCTCGAGCAAAAAAAAAATAAATAAATAAAATAATAAATAAATGATTTAATAGATAAGGAAAACAAAGATGGTGGGAGATTTTCATTTTCCCAAATACCAAAATAAACAACAATCTTTTATCATAATATCAAGACCAACAATATTAAAGAAATATTAAAACAGGTTAAAAAACAAGTGTTCTTACTATAATGATAATAGTAACATTATATGGGAGGAAAAAGAAACAATAATACGTAGAAGTAAAAGGACTCCATGAAAGAATCATATAAGAACATTAAATGCAGTTCTTTTTTTTTTTTTTTTTTTTTTTTGAACAAAGTCAGCCCTGAGGGCTCCTGGGAGAGCGGGGGGAGAAGGGGGGTAGTAAACCCCGCTCTACTACCATGGATATCCGGTGTTAAGCCCCACACGGAAAGGGCTATCCGGTGTTAAAACCCCACACGGAAAGAATATTGGTTGGACCACTTTTTTTTTTTGAAAGTGGGGAGGAGGGGGTTTGAACCTCCCCCCTCAAGCAAGCTTTCTTGCTTGCTTACCATTGGGCCAACCCCCAATGCAGTTCTTTTGAGTTGGTTAACATGAGTACTTTAAATGATAGCACAACATATGAAACATTATTCCATACAACTAGTAAAATATAAAATCTAATAAAAAATTGCAGAAATAGAATAACATTTAATGTACTCTAGAACATACCAACTTATCTCAAAACTCAGATGAATAATAAAGAAAATGAACACTTGCAATAGCATCAATGACAGATCAAGCATATATTTTTTTTGAATAAAAAAGGAATTCATTACGAAATATCAAAAGCAAGAACATCTTCCATGAAAATTGGAGAATTAGAACTCCAACGCTTGCAACCAGCCCTAGAAACAATTGCTGACTTGGCTAACAAGTGAGCAGCATTGTTAGCTGATATGAAAATAAAATGAATAGAAACATTATCCAACAAAGAACGAATATATATGCAATATCTAAGAATACAGTAGAGAAAGGAGCGAGGCTGGTCATCCTTCTGAAGTTCACTGACCACCACCTTACAATCGGACTCGATAATCACTTTCGACTAATTATGGGATTTGATCTAAGATAAAGCTTCTTTCAGACTTAAGGCTTCTGCTTCCACAGTTGTTCGAGCCTCAGACGAGAAACCAAAAAGACTAGTAACCCATTCTCCCATATCGTTTCTAGCCACACAACCATATGCAATACCCTCTCCATTCCTGTTAACTGCAACATCAATATTGATGTTTAAAAAGCCTTATGTAAAAGGAATCCAAGATGCAGCAACCATAGAATTATAAGGAACTAAACCATAAATTGCATTAGCGTGTTGCCAACTAAACAGCAAACTGGATGCTTTGTTTATAACTTGACGAGGAGACAATAATTTATTATTCAACAAACTGTCATTTCTTGTGCTCCAAATGCTCCAACACACCATAACAAAGAGAGAGATAGCAGAGGAGTCCAGATGACGTAGAAGAATCAGCCAAGTATCAATAAAAGAAAGATTAGCTGATAAGAAACGATTGACTGCCAAGAGAGACCAACACCGCATGGCCAGAGGGCAAGCGAGAAAAGTATGATTCACTGACTCAAGATCAATACAACAAAGGCTACAAACAAGATCAACCTCAACACTGTTAAGGATATTACTCAATGTAACAAAAGAACTATCATTCACTATATTATTCTCAACCCTTACATAGTATCAGAGCAACATGTCATCAGCTGCCAATACTCAAGTTATTTTTCCCTCTTGTTCTTCCTCGCTTCCTACCTCTACTTCTGCTCAACTTAATTTTTCTATTAAACTAAATTCCAAGAATTATCTAGCATGGAAAACCCAGCTGCTTCCTTTACTAAATTCTCAAAATCTAATGGGCTTTATTGATGGCACTCGACCACAGCCTCCTCAAACAATCATGAATAATGACAATCCTCTTGTTTGGTAAAAACTTTGCAAGTATACGGAATTGACAAGTAGTAATAAAAATATCGTTCCCATAGAGATTTCAACCTATCACCTATTAATCTATCTCTAATTGTTTAAAGCTTTCAAATATGATGATCAATTCAACTGTACTAATTAAAATTAAAATGAAAATATAAACCCTAATATTAAAATCAATTAATCAAATCTAAAAAAATAACCATTAGGAAATTAATTCACCTCACACTCATTAGCCAATTCCCTTCCCTTAATTCAATTATTCATGCAAATCCTGAATTATCTAATGTCATAATTACATTTCTCAAGGCTAATTAACCTACTTTGTAATCTTTAATCAAGATTATGCAACCCAATTCTCATTGCAATTATAAATCCTAATTAATTAAATCATAAAGTTTAATTTCAACTCTTAAAGAATTAAATCAATTCAATCTATCTCTAGTACTGAACCAATTTCATTTATGTTTATAGTTCCATCAAAACTATCACCTCTCAATGCATAATCTCAATTCAAGTCACGTTAATATTGGCCAAACACAAATAAGCATTAATCTCAATAAACATAATCTTGCATGAATAAAGAATTTATTGGAAAGGAAAATTAACTAATTCATATTCAGATCTTTAATCCCCTAATAAATAAAAACCTAGCATAAAATAATGAAACTAAACTCTAAAGACAAGTAAAAGAAATCAATCACCAATTACAAGAATTAAGAAGA
Source organism: Macaranga tanarius (assembly GCA_949673435.1). Classification (NCBI taxonomy): domain Eukaryota; kingdom Viridiplantae; phylum Streptophyta; class Magnoliopsida; order Malpighiales; family Euphorbiaceae; genus Macaranga; species Macaranga tanarius. The sequence goes on from CATIWO010213099.1 coordinate 5,768, forward strand.
AGAAAAGAAATTCAATCTCTTGATATCTCGAATCTTCGATCTCCAATCTTGATCCTCGATAATGCCCTAACGGTCCTCCTTTTTCTGTCGAAAAGTACCCTCTTCTATATTCTCTTAATCCTTTTATATTTTTCCTTTAACTCCCCTCAGATTAGGGTTTAAAGAAGTCAATTTAATCATGTATCTTCTACATACATGACCATATTTAATTCATACACGCCCGTGTCTCGATCACATTCATCATTCGGGCACATACATGGCCATGTCTCGAGCCGTGTCTTAGGTAAGCATATTTGGCAGTGCATTACACGTCATGGAACACGGGCGTGTCCTGATCCATGTTTAGGGTATTGATATCTTCCAGCAGACTATACGATTTGATACACAGCCGTGTCGTTAACCGTGTCTATTAGGCTCTTTTGGTCCAGAACACTACACGGGTAGGCACATGGGCGTGTCTTCACCTGTGTTCATGATAGATTCAAAAATCGACTTCTAATGCTCCAAATCTTTGACTAATCCACATCCAACCTTGGTTAATGACCTATAAACATAAAATAAGCATAAATATCCTATCTAAACACAAATTAATACAACTAAACTCAAAATTAACACGAATTTCCTACCTAAAACATAATAAAATATACACTAATCACCTCCCTCACAAATTGAAAATCCCGCTTATCAAGATTGGTTTTGAAAAGACCAAACACATTTTTCATGGTTACTTTCTTCTTTAACTGAAGAAGTTTTCCCTTATGTTATTAGGCTGAAATCATCTATTACTATTTGGACTGCCTTATCTGATACTTTTGAAGCTGTTTCTTAAACAAAGCAATTACAACTTAATATTAAATTGAATGAACTCAAGAAGAATGATCTCACCGTTACATAATATCTTCTCAAAGTGAAATCTCTTGCTGATGAATTAGCAGTAGCTGGAAAGCCTTTAACACCTACAGAATTTAATATTATTGTATTTTGAAATATTGGTTCAGAATTCAGAGAAATTGTTACTGGTCTTAATTTTCATTATACTTCGGTTACCTTCAATGAACTTCACAGCCAACTTGTAGCTCATGAACTCTTGAATAAAAGTTATTCATCTGAATCTCATTCGGCCAATCTAGCTTATAAACTGCCTATTTTGCCTACTCCACTAACACAACAACAATCTTTTCCATCTTGTCCATAAAATAACAATTTTAATGCTCGACCTCAATGGCTGAATCATTGTCGTTCTCAAAACTGTGGTCAACCATGTCAGATTTATGGTTATTTCAATCATACAGCCAACATCTGTAGAAGGCGGTACCAATAGTATAATCAAAATTCCTCTTCTAATGTTCGGTTTGATACTCCACAGGCTCATATTGGCTATCAACAACCTTATTTTCCCTCTTATTCTCCGGTTTAGTCCACTTATTCTCCAGTTCAACCCTAGATTGCCGACACCGGAGCCACCTCTCATATCACTCCTGATTTGAGTGCACTCCAACTTCCTCAACCATATGGAGGTAATGATCAACTGATCATCGGTAATGGTAAAGGTTTGCCAATCACTCATTCTGGCCATTTATTTATTTCCTCTTCTACTCATAATTTTTAAAACCATTAATTTTTGTTCAAAAATTTCTGACAATGATTGTTATTTTGAATTTTGGCCATCTTTCTTTCTTATTAAAAATTAAAAAACAAGGAAGGAGCTCCTAATAGGCATCAATGAACATGGCTTGTATCGTTTTCCCTCTTCAACTTCTTCAGTTTCTTTCATTACAGAATCTATTCCCTATGAAATTTGGCATTCCAGACTTGGTCATCCTCAACCACGCGTAGTTTCCAAAATTGTTCATGCTAATAATTTATCTATGTCAAATAAAGTATCTTCTAGTCCTTGTCAGTCTTGTTTAAAGGGCAAATTAGCAAAAATTCCTTTGGCATTGGTTGATCATCATACTTCAGCTCCATTAGAAAATATTTATTCAAATGTTTGGGGACCCTCTCCTATTATTTCTAATATTGGATTTAAGTATTTTGTCATTTTGTTGATGACTTTACTCGCTTTACATGGCTCTTCTTTTTTAAAAATAAAAGTGATGTGTATGATGTTTTTGTCAATTTCAAATCTACGGTTGAAAAGCAATTTAATTCATCTATTAAATCCTTTCATTTAGATTAGGGTGGTGAGTATCAGAAACTCAATAAATATTTTCTTTCTAATGGTATTATTCATCGCATTGTTTGCCCAAACACTCACGAATAAAATGGCGTAGCTGAACGTAAAATTTGCTATGTCGTTGACACAAGACTCACTTTATTAGCACATAGTTTCATTGATTTTAAATACTGGTCATATGCTTTTGATACTTCTGTTTCACTTATTAATGGAATGCCAACACCTGTTCTAAAGAACCAATCACCTTTTTTTTCTTTGTTGGGTAAACCTCCTAATTACCATGAGTTAAAAATTTTTGGTTGTGCTGTGTATCCTTTATTGCATCCCTACCATACTAGAAAATTTGATTTTCGTACACAGTGTTGCATTTATCTTGGACCTTCCACTACACATCTTGGCCATTGTTGTCTTGATCTCAAAAGTAATTGCATTTATATTGCTAGGCATGTGAAATTTGATGAATCCTTCTTTCCTTCACACTCTAATGTCCAAAATTCAATGTTCAGCTCTTTTAGTTTTGTTATAGGTGATAATTCTTATTGGCTGCAGCTTACAAGTTATGTTCCCTCTCCAGGTACAACTCTTTCATCTTCATCTCCTTCTTTATCTTCTCTCTCACAATCTCCTCCTACCACTCCAACTCTATCTCCTATCTTTTCTCCTTCCTTATCTCTACCAAATACTCTAGGATTAAATCTAGTTGTTGATCTCTCTTCTTATCCAACCTCCACACCAACCTGACTACATCAAATAAACACCATACCCCAACATATACATGTATCTCCTTTGAGAACACATCCTATGCAGCTACGTTAAAGTATAATGGATAAGAGAGTTGCCCTTTTATCTCACTCCACAACCACCAAAACTGACCCTTCTATGAAAACCGAACCTCACTCTTTTTCATAAGACAAGAAATATCATATCTAGCAGGCTGCTATGCAAGAGGAATATACTGCCTTAATGGCCAATAACATATGGACTTTAGTTCCACGTCCTCAAGGTCAGAATATCATTGGGAATAAATAGGTTTACAAAATTAAAAGAAATCCGGATAACTCAATTTCTAGATTCAAGGCTCGGCTTGTTGCTAAAGGGTACAATCAATAATATGGACTTGATTATATGGACACTTTTAGTCATGTTGTTAAAACTATTATAATCTGCCTTATCATTGCACTTGCGGCTATGTTCAATTGGCATCTCTAATAAATTGACATCTCTAATACTTTCTTGCATGGTCATTTACAAGAGCAAATTTTCATGGAGCAACTTCAAGGCTTTATTGATGCATCTAAGCCGGATTATGTTTGTTCATTGAACCGTTCCCTTTATGGGTTGAAACAAGCACCACGTGCTTGGTTTTAATGGCTCAGTCCCTTTCTTCATTCTCTTGGGTTTAAAGTTTCTAAAGCAGATTCTTCGCTTTTCATTTTTTAATAAGGTCTGAATATTATTCTCATGCTCATTTATGTAGATGATATCATCATAATAGGTTCATCTTCATCTTTGATTACTCAATTTCTACAACAGCTCAAAACTGAATTTTTTGTTAAGGATATTGGCATACTTCAATATTTTCTTGGTGTTAAAGTTTCCTATTACTCTACTGGTATTTATTTGCATCAACAGAAGTACATTATGGACTTGTTGTGTAAAATGGGTTTACAAGATGCTAAGGGATGTCTTACACCAATGGCTTCTACTCCACCTTTATCAAGAAATAATGGCACCTTATTTGAGAATCCACAACTCTATAGACAGATTGTTGGCACTTTACAGTATGCTACTTTTACCCGTCTAGACATTGCATTCTCAGTTAATAAGCTTTGTTAATTTATGCATCAACCTACTGATGTTAATTGGTCATCTGTTAAAAGGCTACTACACTATTTAAAGCATACTGTCAATCATGCTTTATTTTTTGCTCACGATAATGCCTCTACTATTCAATATTTTTCTGACAGTGATTGGGGTGGATGTCCTGATGATAGGTGATCTACTAGTGGTTATGCCATTTATCTTGGTACTTCTTTAATCACTTGGAGTGCTAAGAAACAACCAACTATTGCTTAATCTTCCTCAGAGAGTGAAAGCTCTTGCTAACACTACTAGTGAACTTCTTTGGGTTCAATCTTTGCTTACAGAGTTGAATGTTTCACTATCTTCTAAACCGGTATCATGGTGTGATAATCTTGGGGCCATATATATGTCTAATAATCCTGTTTTTCATGCTCATACCAAATATATTGAGCTTGATTATCACTTTGTTCGTGAGCAAGTAGCTAAGGGCAATATCAAGATTGGTTTTCTATCGAGTAAAGATCAAGTTGGAGATATTTTCACCAAGCTATTTGGAGTTCGACAATTTCAGCTTCATTTTTTTCATCTTCGTCTCACTCCCCAATGGCTTGAGGGGGATGTTAAGGATATTACTCAATGTAACAAACTTTGGTTTTTGAATTATTGTTCTTATCTCTTATCTATTGTAACTTAGAACTTGTATATCTCTTATATAAAGAGACCTGTATATTGTATCTTTAACAACAATTAATAAGAACTATCATTCACCATATTATTATCAACCTTTACAAACACCTCTATTAATCAAATTAGGGACATATTTATAGCTAAAGGAATGAGAAAAAAAAAAAATCCATAGGTGACCCCTAATTACATAGGGCAAAGTTAAAATTAACATAGGTAACAAGATCATTTACTGTTGTATTTAATGTAATAGCAGCTAATGTATCAAGAAGAAATCTCCAAAGAATATAATAATAATTTTTTTATCAGATTTTATAGAAGTTATGATAACATGTAATTAATATACACAACTTTATGTGTAAAAATAAATACTATAATTATTAAAAAAATAATTAGACAGCAAAAAAAAAGACACATTACAACATCTGAACAGCCAACATACTTATTTTCTAAAAACAAATCTATTTTTAAAAAATTACAACTGTGTCCTGTAGCATATCTTTTTACAAGTTTGCTCTTTAAAAAATTTGTTTTACATGAAAAAAATACAACAATTGTCTGTAGTATATCTCTTTATAGTTCTACCAAATATGAAAATCTCAGACCATTTAACGCTTAAAACTAAAGCTCAATTGTAACTAAATAAACATGATATCATTTTCAGCAATTAGTGCAACTACTAAAAAAATAACTATTTGTAGTTAAAATGAAACAATTTTTTCCAAAATGCAGATCATACAGGAAACCAGACGTGGTTGTCAAGATTTTAGCATTAACTAAAAAAATGAAACTTTAAAAAAAGGTTGTTTTTAAAGATTCTCAACATTGGTTACGTGAAAAAATTATCTAAATTAACATTATATAGTGAAATTTTTTTTATATATCTGAAAAAATTAGTTACATTAAGTCTAATAGTATTACAACTACATTTAAATTGTTATATGCTTGGCAAGTACAAATATGTAATTATTAGTTTTATAGTTATTACAATTAAAATAATTAGGATTAAATATTGAATTCAATTATCAAATGTTAGATATATTACATAAAGTTTAATCTTTTCATACTAAACCATACAAAGACTCAACAATTATGTAATTTTTTTTTTAAAGTTTCATAAACATAAAACCAAAGTGAAGATAATAGCTTAATATGACAGCAAATTAATGTTTTTTTTTTATTTGGACCACTTATATATGACATCATAGTTTATAATGAATAAAGGGGAACACATTTTCATAAAAAAATAAATTGTTGGTTAACTTAATAGAAAAAAATCTGAACTTGCTGCTTTTCAAGGTTGTAATATATGAGTTTTCAATCCAAAGGTTGATTTTGATAATATGATCATCTATATCCACTAATATATAGTGTAGAAATTAGGACAAAAATTAGATATTCATTGGAAGGGAATCATTAGTGGGGATTAGAGAGAAAGAATTGAAAAGGCAAAAGATAAAAAAAAATCCTTTAACTTTCATGATAAGAGAAAAAAACTATTAAACTAAAAAAAGTATATAAAAATCCGTAAACTCTTAAAAGTAGTTCAAATATACCATTTTTTAAACTTTTACTTTACAGAATTAAGTATTTAACTTTTCAAACTATAAAAGGTACAAAAAAGCTCTTAATCTTTAATTTTAGTACAATTAAACCCTAAAAAATTTTATATTTAAAATATTTATTTATTTTTGTTAATTAACATTTTATTTTAAAAATTCATTTTAGAGTACAAAATTATTTTTAAAAAATTAATTACTTTTTAAAACATTAATAATTTTATAAAAATTAATTTATTCTTGAAAATTATTTATTCTAAAGCATAGGTTACTTACTTTCTTATAAAAAATAAAACATAAAAATTATTATTAAAATTTTAGAATCCTAAAAATTTTCACAAGAATCAAAATTTTTACATTGAAATTATTTTTTAATAATAAAAATATATAGTTTAGAATAATTTAGATCAATAATTTTTTAATGATAATTTTTATACTTTTAAATAATTTTTCCAATAATTTTTATAAAATCAAAATTTTTACACAAATTATTTTTTAAGAATAAAAATATATAGTTTAGAATAATTTAGATCAATAATTTCTTGATGATAATTTTTACACTTTTAATAAATTTTGCCAATAATTTTCAATAATTTTGCACTCAAATTATTTTTTAAGAATAAAAATATATAGTTTAGAATAATTTACATCAATACTTTTCTTATGATAATTTTTACACTTTTACATAAATTTTGCCAATAATTTTTCTGCTTTAAAATTATTTTTATGAAAATAAGTAACATATACTTTAGAATAAATAATTATCAAGAATAAATTAATTTTTTAAAAATAACTAATTTTTTAAAAATAATTATCCACTCTAAAATAAATTTTTAAAATAACATGTTAATTAATATAAAAGATAAATAAATATTTTAAATTTTAGAAATATTTAGGGTTTAATTGTACCAAAATTAAAGATTAAGATTTTTTTTCGTACCTTTGATAGTCTCAAAAATTAAATACTTAACTCTATTAAGTAACAGTTAAAAAAGAGTTTATCTGAACCACTTTTAAAAGTTTATGGGTTTTTATATACCTTTTTTAGTTTAATGGTTTATATGCTCTTCTCATAAAAGTTCAAGGATTTTTTTTACCTTTTTCCAATTGAAAAAAACACAATGTTATATATTTAAGATCAGAGGATCTTAAATAAAAATCTGACACTTGTAATTTAATTTATATCGAAGATATTGTTTTTCCCAAGAAAAAAAATCCCAACAAAATGAGATCATTTATTCTCAAAGTCTCTAAGATAGATGAATAGAATGCAAAATCACAATCATTTGTCCGGTTTTTTATCCCTAAAAAAAAGAACAAACAAAAATAATTAATCACAAAGGGCATAAAAATAAATTAAAATATTTAAAAAACCAAGAGCGAGGCTTCTTGAGAGGCGATTTTTTTGGGAATAAATCAACTTGCACTTCTTCAATTGATATATATGTGAGGGAAGTTTAACCATTTGCGATGGTTGAGTTGATTTAGCACCTTGATCAATGTTGCTTTCAGCAAAATTAATCAACCTTTTAGCAATCTTGCATACATCACTGACTAAAGGTTTATGCAAAACAGTTGAGCTTAGAAAAAATAATTTGGATTTTTCTTCAACGAGTAGAATAAAAGTTTCATCTTCCTTGAAAATGTGTATAACCTTGAATGGAAGTTTATAAGGGTCCTCAATCTTGCAACTAATGACAACTTAAAAAAATTGTTTCATGCCATAAATTCTGGTCATCAATGGTAGTACAGAATACCTATCTTTGTAGCTATTAGCCAAAATGCTAGCTGGTAGACCAACTAAATCAGCTGCAAGACATCTGAATATCAGAAAAGAAGTGGAGCCACTATCATCCTCAACAATTGTATTCAACTCGTACCTATTAGAAGTAAAACAAACATTTTTCTCAGCCCTATTTATTTTAGGGAAATTCTATGGTTCCTTTGTTTTTGACCTATTTTGATCTTACTTTGTATTCATTACCACATGATGAGATTACTTTTTATCATCTAACGGTGATAATTGATAAAGTGAATTTTACTTTGTAAAAAATAAAGTAACAATAGAATGCACCTTTATTTTATACATATAAGTACTATAAAACATATTTTTTTATATTGAAAATAAAAAATGCATAGTCATTAAATTGATATTACCAATGAATTAGAGGATCTCGAAGAACTCCACAATTGTCGCACCATGTCTATTAATTCATTATAATTTTGGACACTACTTCTACAATGAGGACATATTTTACACCACCAGTCACTTGCTGCATCAACATTTTTGACAGTTGCTTTCCATATGAACTTAATATCCAATATTTTTTTGAATAAATAAATATAATAGTTAAAAAAAATAATATTGAATTACCTTATCACTGTGAGTATCAAGTGACAACAGTTGAGCAACTAGTTTTCTATTGATTTCCTTATCAGCTTCGATATGTCGTGAAGCCTGATTTTCAATTTCAGTTTTAGAAATTCACTGAAAGATAGTTGAAGCCTACACCAACATAAATTTAATAATCAGAAACGATTTTTTTTCTTTTAATTTAAAAGAATAAGTACAACTAAATATTACCTCTCTTGGAAAGTAATAACCTCTGGAATATCAAGGTTCAATCAAAACTTAGTTACTGTAGTGCTATTGATTGTTACCTCATCTATAAAAAAGGACATAACTATAATTTAAAACAAAATAGAAAAAAGTTGAAACAATTAAAGAAGAAAATGCATTAAAGAATTCTATATACATTATCAACGATTACCATTGAATTTTTCTACGAACATAGATTTTTTTTTTTTTTTTTAAAAAGCCACAATAACTAGACCATTTACTCCATCCTCAAAAACTCTAGCTTCTGAAAACATATCAATAGACTTGTCCCACAACGTGATGGTTAACTTCTCATTTTTGGGAAAAATATATAGTTGTTATAAAATAATAAGTTAGGAGTATAAAATAAATATTCAAGATTTAGTCATTTTAATAAAAAAAAAATGCACACTCGTCATTTTTTATTTCAATTTCTTTTTTTCTTGCAACTTTACCAACAATATGAATATCTTGGTTACCTCTAATTGTCACCACCTGTCCCAAGACATTAAGAAAAGGAAAAAAAATAATTATATTTCAAACAATAAAAAATAAAAATAACATGTATACATGTTAAATATGTTTTGTCACCAACTCTTGCTCTAAGTTTATCTCCAAAACTTAGAAAGTCAAATTTATCAAATGGGATCGAACAATCATCATCATCAAATACTTTAACAAAAGTATTTCTAACCAACTTAATTCGGAACGAGAGATTACTAACTCTATAGCTTGTCTGCGCAGGTATAACAATAAAACATGATATATGATAGACCTTTTGTAATATTCGTGAACTCGAGGTGACTAGTAAGTATAATTAAATAATAATATTTAATTTTGAATTGGTGGAGAATAAATGAATTTAAGGACTAAATTGATAAGAGGATAAGATTTAATTAAACTAAAAAAAATTGAGGAAAGTCTAAAAAACAAGGAGTGAGGAGTTTAAGGACTAAAATATAAAAAATATTTAATAAATATGTATATGTTACAAGTTTAGAGGAGTGGATTTTCTATAGTAATATGAATTAAAAAAATTATTGTAGAGAAAAAAAAGGAAGGAATGGAACGTAAAGAAAATTTATCAAGAGAAAAAGAAAATGAAAATGAAGGAAGGAGTTTTGGCTTGATACAAAATTAATTAGATGTAAAGAGAATTAATCAAGAGAGGTTTAGAATTTAGATTTCTATAAATTTGGGAGTGAAATTCTACATTTCTTTTTTAAATTTTTAAATTTTATTCTTAAATATTTATATTTTGGTTTTCTTAATATTTGATCAAGAATAATTATTATGGTTTTGTTAAAATTGTTATTGAGCTTCTTATTAATTTCTTTACTAGAGAATAACAAATTATTGAAATTTCTCAAGTATTTGTTAAAGTTAAAGTTTACAAATTATGTCAAGTTTAAGTGTAGAACCTTTGAAAAAGTTAATCATGGAATTATTGAATTTGGATGAATTTTCTTTTATGTTATGCCTGAGTGACCAGGTGATACCTTAGCATAGAGAAAGCACCTCAGTGCTACTGAGGAGGTGCCTCAGCACTGAGGAGGTGCCTCTGTGCCTTGCACCAGTAACCGAATAGTCCAAAACTTCAAAAGCGGCAATGTAACTTCAACCGAAAATATATATACACATATATAAATACTTAATTCATTAAATACAACCAAAAAGGGACCGAATGAGACTTATTCTTAGTAAAACATGTGTAGCTAAGTTCAAAGCATATATATATATATATATACAAGCTTTATCAATTCAAGAAATGATTTCACAACTTAAGAAATAGAGAAGTTAAAGCGAGAAGGCTACAACATCCAAATTCTAAATGAATACAGGGATTATTTAAGTCTCCGATATAGAGACTAAAGATATGAAATATTCTAATTAAACTAATTATGAGAATGCTTTTGGAAATTTATAATAAGAATATTTCAAATGAAAATGACATTGATGATTTACAAAAATGAAAATTAAAGAACATTGCGGGAAATGGATGTGAAAAGAAAGGCATGAGAAAAATAAAAATAATACACGAATATATGATAATTTTTAAAGAATAATATAATAATGAGCACAAGCACATATGGCACTAAGAGATAGTAAGTACATGTTGGGGACATGGTAGGGTTGGTAGATGAATACAGCCAATGCCTAGGGCCAAGGACATATCTTACCTTGTAGATGTAAGACCATTCCTAGGGTATATATATAGCCGCTGCTTGGGGCCGGATACATATTTTACTTAGGGTTTGGCATTCGTGAGAAATTGATGAAAATGTAATTTGGCTCTGAGTGAGCAATGTGAATACGATAAGGCCTTAATTGTGACATTTGCTTTGGTCGTGTTGGTGCAACCTCGGTGGCTAGGCCAGCACATTATTAATGAATAATTATGATAACCTTCGATACGGTGATAGTACTAGCTATACTGATATCTACTTGTACATATGGTGCAGTGCTCTGAAATTAATGCAAATACATCTAAGTATTGTGGTACTCTAGATAAAAATTAGAACACTTCCTAAAGTTTAATGAAACGCTATGATGAGCACCAAAGTATGAGATTTGGCATGAAAACGAGATGCCAAGTAGCAAATACGACTAGGTCATATGAGAATTCGTATGATGATGAAGAAAGTTTTTATGAAATAAAATAATTAAAGCTCTATTAAATTACGTTAAAGTTAAAGAATCTTATAAGAGATTACAACTGTGTATGAGCAATATAAGTTGTATAATACGAAAATAACAAGTGAATATTTTTATAAACTCTAATGTTTGTTCCATAACTCAAGAGTGTGTTACCGAAAAGTTATTTGAATATTTGAAATTTTAAATTTTAACTTCAGATGTTCAAGTTATTTAAAATGGTTATCCTAGTGACATATTTAAAGGATAATGCTAAGTGTTTATTTAACATGCAATAATACGTGTAAATCTTTCTCGGCTATACTGTTGAATTTTAAATTTTTCATTTTTGTAATTTGTTTATTGGGGTTCTAAAGTGATGTTAATCTTTGAATAGTCCCTATTTGTATTTTATTTCACTCACTGAGTATTTTCTCTTGGAAATACTTACTACTCCTTTTTATAAAATTTTCCAGAGTAATAAGTTATTGTGAGTAGCTATCTGGAAAATAGCTTGGTGTATAGTAGGTGAAGCAGGTGCCGCAGAGAACCTCAAGAGTAATACTCTGTAGAATATTTAATAGTAGATATGTTATAGGTTTGAGCAATGTGTATTCAATAGTTTTGTAATATGAAATTTATGTATGATGGAGAAGGAGAATTTTGGAATAGTTATCTTGTAACATGTACCAGTGGAGTATATTATATTCATATATCTAAGTTATAAGAGCTAACTAGTTATGGGAAAGATAGAAGTAATACTTGGCCACACCAATACTCAAGTTAGGTATATCAAGTGTTCGACATTCTAATAAGGGTATTAGTGAGGTTGGGTGTTACAATTTTGATATCAAAGCTTAGGTTAAAGAGCCTAGGTTAATGGAATTATCACATCCCGAACCCAAGGCACGTGACAGGCACTAGAAAATGGGAAAACTATAAGCTTTAAAAACCTGTAGTAAGCCTAGATAAAAATTTTAATAAAAGTTTGTTAGTGTAGTTATATCCTAGGGCCATTATTGTATGTAGACATTATATATTTATCCCTATGGCAATAAAATATTCATTTAAATTAAAGTGTTTCTTTATTTGAATATTTACCCTTAGTATAACGTTAGATAAGTTTATTATCAAGGGTTAATAATATGAGTGACAAACTTATTTAGTACATATACTAAAAATGTTCATAGTCGTTGGATTAATATTTGGGTAGTATTAATCTCTAGACTATCACCTCTATCTATTTTCCTTTATCGATATGTAATATCGATAGTGGGTAGTAGTGAGTCTCATACTACTTGATATGAGATATCAGAATAGATATGTGGATACTTATGTGATGAGTGAATCAAACAGTGACGTAAGATTTGTGATTGCATAGATATTCACTTAAGTCAACAATCACAATCTTGGACATAATGATGCATATGGTCCTTTGACATGAGGTGATACGGTCATCCACATATGGTTGATTAGAGTTTGTTACCACTTACATACTTGTGCTAGCCACGTGTGGGTATATGGCGTGTGGTGGCTCTAGTTGGTTATATGTAGGGATGAGTGATCGGCCAAAATGGAATTCATTACCTGGAGTGAACCGGAATAAGATCATATACTATCTAAGTTATTCTTGATGAATAAGTACCTGGCTAGGTTAAGCTCGACTTACCCAAAAAGAGTTTCGGTCCTAAAAAAAAGTTTCTAATAGTAGTCATGTTTTATCGAGAATCGAACTTAAGATGAGGTCATATGATTAAGGCAATTAGAGTTTGACTAAACTGTGACTCTAGCCAATATCAGAATCTTGTAATGAAGGGACATTTAGTGCATGGTAATTATGTTATGTGGTTCTTGTGGATCTACATAAAGCATTCATTTCTATTTGGGTAGTCGTGACATCTATCTTAGGGATCATTCACTACTTATGGGAACTAAATATAATTAATTGGGATTTTTATATTTAGTATGGAAAGGTGTTTCTATGATATTAAGTGTTAATATTATTTCTCATTACCATTCAAACTTAAACCTAGTAAGTCACACTCATAAAGGTTTCACTTGTAAAGATTAATATTAATTTGATTATTAATTAAAGAGTTTAATTAATTAATTTAATTAATTAAATTGGACTTGCGCATATGTGGGGATCTAGCATATCTCAAAATCTAAATTCAAAGATTGGGACTTAATAGCAATTAAATAAATATTAATTTGAACTTGATTTAATATGTGATATTAAGTTCAAGGATTATATTAATATTTGCCTCCTAATGTATTTTTATATGGGCTATGAGATGGACCTAGTACATTGATAATGATGGACTTAACATGGACTTATGTATGGGCTTTATTTAAAGAGTTTAAATTAGCCCATAAGTTATCTATTGGTATGGAATGAGCGTTCTTTAAGTGTAGAGAAGCCCATGTGCCTATAACCTTAGCCCATATCCATTAAGTATTAACGATATCAAGGCTAAGGTTATCCATGTAACCAAATACCACCCACTCACTTGCAAAGCAAAGCCATGCATATAGATGGAGTATGAGATACTCAATCTATCAAATGCATATAGCTTGAGTGTGAGACACTCAAGCTATAGCAATGCATGTAGCTTGAGTATGAGATACTCAAGCTATGGCTATGTATGTGGCTTGAGTTTGAGATATTCAATCTATTATCATATTGTTTATGTTGATAGTTAGTGGAGAGTATAGAGACAACCAACACACAACTCCATTTGCACATTTGAGAGCAAATTTGATATTCTAATAAAAGAGAGAAAAGACTAGAGAGTGTTTTCTTCCTTCTTCTTCTTCAAGTGTAGAGAATACCATAATACATAAGGGTTGTGTTCTTTCAAGACTAGGCCATTGTTGTACAAGGGTTGTACAAGTTCTAGTCCATCATCTATTGGAGGTTGCTTCCTTATTCCATACATCCTAGCTTGGTGAGGTTCTTGCAAGCACCTTGGGTTGAAGAGGAGAGGCTTGTGGCTAGAGCATCATTATCCTTAAAGGTCTTCCTTGTGCAATCCGTGTGTATCAAGCTAGAAGCTTCACATTCGGAGAGCTTGGAGCTTATAGATCAACTTCAACTAAAGCTTTTCAAGCGTGCTACTAACTTGGAGTTTTGTAAGTGTTACTAAACCCTTAGTTGTTAGGTCTTATATTGTGAATGCATAACTTAGTTGATTGTTGATGTATTATGTTGTCCTTGATGCATGTTTAGTTATATATTTACCATGTGATATGATCTATGGGCATGGATGTTTTTTTTATTTGATGTAAATGTTACATGCAATCAAAATTTTTAAATTCCGCACTTTTGATTATTTCATAATCATACATTCCTTCAAGTGGTATCAGAGCCTATTATCACATGATCTACATGCTAAAAATATTGATAATTGTAAGTGTAGTGATTATACATGCTGATATTTGCAAGTGTTGTGAATATGATGACTAAGCATGTTAACGGTTGCAAGTGTTGTGATCATTTAGTTCATTTATGAGTTGCTTTACATGCTAAAAATATGAATTACAAGTGTTGTGATTAAGCATTTGAATGGGTACAAGTATTGTGGCCTTTGTTGCAAGTGTTGCAACTTCAAATAGTGTGTTTTGGTGGTGTGCAGACTATACACAACCATGTCCCTGGCCATATTGTATTATGCCTAAAAATCAAAAGGGGACATGGCCAGGGACATGGCCGTGTTCAACACTGTCCAAATTGTTTGAAATGCTTGAAAATGGCCCCCTTTTGTGCATAAAACACACTAGATGCATCTTGAACAATATTATACACATGTATGCTTGACTTGCTATATTAAATAACATGCAATAGTTGTAATTTTATTGAATGTATGTTTGTCATTCATGCAAGGATTGATCATGGACTTAGTTTACATCTTTGGCTTGTAACAATAATGAAATTTGTTATTATATTAATGTAATTAAGAGTTAATTGTGTAGGATTAAGATGTAAATTATTTGCCTTGGTATGTCAAGGATTGAATGTACATCACAAGAGTTATGAATGAAGAATGAAGTGTTCAATTGAAGACCCATTCAAGTTTTGGTGGCATGTATCAAGGCCCATGGTAATGGAGACTAAGGAGCCTTATGGAATAAAGGCTTTTCTTGGGCTAGGCACACTTATAAATATTCTAAGTGTTAGAATAGGATTAAGAAAGGCCCATGATCACTCCTTATTTGTGCATCCATCTTGCATATTCAATGTATATATGTAATATATATGTTGAAGCATGCTATATATGTATGTGATATGTATATAGATGAATGTATATTGGCATGCAATTTATATATGAGATATGTATGTTGTAAAATGGCTAATGTGCAAAGTGAGGCCTTAGTTTAAATTGACCCAAAAATCTTCCAACTAAATTTAGGTATAGGCTCTCTATTGGAGCAATAACTTACATAGTTTTGGGCTTATGTAAATTGGCTATAGATACATAGGAGTGTACATAAGGCTCAAGAGATTCATGTAGTGTTATTGTTAAGTATGAGATGTTGTGGGTGTATGGATACACTATGGGCCAAGAATGGCAAATAGGCGTACCTGAGGTTTGTAGTGTTCAAATCCACACACTTCACTGATCCAATGGTATGGACCTAACTAATACCAAAGGCCAAGAATGGCAATGCATACTTGAGGCCCATAACATTAGGAGCCGGATTAATGGAACCTTATATAAGATGTGATGGACAAGATTTGTCCACTTCAAGTGCACGGCCATGCTATTTATTTTGCATGGCCGTGCACTTCCCTCAAAATGCCTTACACGGCCATGCAATTAAGTAGCATGGCCGTGTGGTGTAGTGCACGGGCATGCAATTCATTTTGCATGGCCGTGCACTACATATGCACTGGCGTGCAATTGATATGCATGGGCGTGCCTTCCTCTATTTTTGTCTTCAAGTGGCATGGGCGTGTCAAAGCAATGCACGGGCATGTTCTTTCTCGCATAGGCGTGCGCTTTACATGCATGGGTGTGCTCTTCATTTGCATGGCCGTGCACTTCAACAACATGGGCGTGCCTTCCTTGTCATTTGTCTTTAATGGCACGGGCATGCTCCTAATAATGCACGGGTGTGCACATATTTTCTCTATTACCTACAAAAATAAAATAAATAAAATAAAAACCAATAAGAAAATATAA
>CATIWO010213249.1:0-12232 GCA_949673435.1 Macaranga tanarius
AAGTTCAAGTGGCTCTTGGACTTGTTTTGGTGTTCTCATGTTTGAGACATTTGTGGAGAAGGTGGAGCAAATTTGATACAAGAAAATTCAAGTCAAGGTGGAGATTTGTTAATATGTGACTTGAATTTAGCCTATGGCATCGTTATTTGAGCGTTTTGGATGAGTTTGGTCATGTTTTATATGTTGGAGGCAGACATGGGCAGACACACGGGCGTGTCTCAGGGTGTGTTGTGAACACGGGCAGATACACGGGTGTGTTGTTGGCTGTGTTGGAATCTGCCGTTTTATACATAATTGAACACGGGTCGAAACATGGCCGTGTAGCACATAAAATTGATGTTTTGACATATAATTGATAGCCAAGTCAAGGAAATCCTACCCCAATAGGATTGGACTCTTATTTAGGAATTAAACTTTTATTTAGAGTTAAATTCTTATCACTTATCATCCATTTTGAAGAGAATCCTTGATTAAGTTGGATTTTGGTTTTATATCCTCTATAAATAGGGTTACATGTATATGTGTTAATGTGTGTCGTAGAGAGTGTTAAAGTTGTAGAGACACCGTGAATGCCTTTTGTTCTGCACGTGTGCCAAGTAGAGAGCTTGATTGTGGTGTAATTGGGGCTAAGGGTTGAGTGTTTATCTCCACACTATTTTCTTGTATCTTTCGTTTGATTAGTGAATTTGTTCCTCCTTCGCCCGTGGAGTAGGCTTACGCCGAACCACGTTAATTCCTGTATTTTTGTGTTTTCTCTATTTTTGGTGTTATGTTTGTTTATTATCTCAAATAATTTCTGATCCTCTCACGTTTCTGCAAACCCAAATTTCCTAACAAAATTGAAGAATAAAAAAATATGAGAGTGCATATGTGAAAGTTGAGGAAATCGTGCTTAATAGATGGGAAAAAATGAATATACCTATGCATAGTCTTAGATTTGATTTGTCACCTAGATTTTATAATTCTACTTATGTCAATACCCTTGCACCTAGAGGAACAACTTAAAAGTGACCAAATGAAGATAAGATTGTGATGGCCGGAGTGTTGGAAGCATTTGAAAAGATAATAAATGATTCTAATGAAGCGAACTTGTTACGAAAGTAATTTGTTGATTTTCATATGCGTTGAGGACTTTTTTCCAAACCTGCTGCTCATCTCGATGCCATAACAATGGATGCTATAGAATGGTGGGCTACTTATGGATCACAAACTCTATAATTATCAGAAGTTGAAAGGAAAATTTTATCTCAACCAATTCACCACTTCATCTACTGAAAGAAATTGAAGCACTTATTCTTTCATACATAATGTTAAGAGAAACATGTTAGTTTTTATACTTAAAAATTAAATTCAAAAGAAATACATTAAGTTTAATTCAACATATAAATTTTTTATGTTATGTTTTTCTAATACAATTTTTTAGTATGTGTGTTTAAGGTTGAACTCTCTATGAGCTGACGAATTGGTCTTTATTCATTTAGATATTCGATTATTGTCCAGATATGGAGAAAATTACAAGGAAGGATTATATAAAAAATGGGATGTAGATCTTGAGGAAACTATCATTGATGACACTCATGTGCGGTTGGAGGAAATAAGATGGCAATCCATGGAAGATGAGGAGTTGAATACTTAACACTCACATGATGAACTTACTAATTCAAACAAATCAGGCTTCTTTTTAGATTTATATCTAGATTCAATAACTTTGCTTTTGAAGGAAGCAATAGAGATTACAGAACCATCAATTGGGATTTCATTAAAATCTTCGGCACTTGCGAATTTGTAATGAATCCCCATTGCAATATGATCAATAATCACAATAAATTTAAGTAAGATATTAAACCCAATATTTGAATTTCAACCGTCTGAGAATTAAAGAAAAAGTTGAAGATCAGAAAGAAAGAGAGAGAAACTTTTAAAATGAATTTATCAAACTTTGGTAATAAGGAACTACTTTATAAAATGGGAAACAAATAATCGTATCAAAACAAGAAATTGCACTGTAGAAGGAATGCTTTTCAAATGTAAATACCTTGACGATTTGGAAGATAGAGTTTTAGTAGTAATTGGCCGTTTCTTCAAAGTTATAGGAAATTAGCTGCATGAACTTTTCTACTTTTATCTCGATAGCAGAGATGAGGAGAACTCCAGAATTCTTATAGTAAAATAGTGAATTAATTTTTTACGATGATGGGGTAAATTTTTAACGACGTGGTATACTAATAATGACCTACATTTTATGGCTAAAGTAGCAATTTGCCCCTCTAAACTTGAACGCGATGGTCAATTAACTGATAAATTAATATTTTGGCTAATTATCCATTAACTTGGCAAATTTAGTTGATTAACCCAGATTTTCTCTTCAAAAAATTTCAGTTTAGTCCAAAACACCTTTTTTTTTTTTTTTTAAAACTAATTCACCCTAAAACTTTTATATATTGACTAATTAGATCCAATTTATCTAATTTTAAAATATACAAGACATAAATTAATAAAAATTAAACTAAAAATTTTTACTTTTTAGGAATGAATATTTAATTTTAAAAAATAAATTAAAATTTAAAAATTAAAATATAGAAAAATATAATTAATTTTTTAATGTGTTACATAAATTTAAATTAAAATGATTAATTATTTTTTAAAAAATTTTAAAAATAAAAATTAAATTGCATCTATTCAATTTTTCAATTACGATCGAATACTACTCATATATATAATTAAATAGTTATAGACGTAGTTTTAAAAAATGATTGAATTTAATTTTTAATTTTAGATAGATAGATATTAAGAGATGTAAAAAGTATGTGAGTAAAAGTTAAAGATTGATAGTATAAAAATTTCTAAGTATAAGTAAATCATAAAATATTATTTTTGATAATTTTAATTTTAAAATTTTTCAATTTAGTTTAATTTCAATCATATATTCACCTTAAAGAAATAGAGGAATTTTTTAAAAAAAATTCTTATTCAGAAAATTATTTACAATTTAATTTTTAAAATTATGTGTCTTATATATCTCAAATTTTACATAAATTGAACCTAATTATTTATAAAATATGTTAAGTGAATTAATTAAAAATAATAATTTTGCAATAAATTTAATTTTATTATTTTATCAAAAAACACATTTCCTACATTTTTCCATGTGGGTTGGTCACATTCATCTTTTTTTTTTTTTAATTAATTTACTGTTAGTACAACTCCGCAAGTGTACGAATCGTGACAAGTAATACAATAGTAAGTAGTATCATTCTCACAAGGAAAGGGTCTTAAGTACTAACTATAATTCAATTTCCTTAGTTAACAAAACTAAATTAAATTTCAAAAATCAAATCAAACAATTTAAAAATAAAACTATCTAATCAATTAACCTAAATTAAATCAATAAAGATGAGTTAGAACTTTGATTTATTTTACTAGTTAACACTTGATTTACGGGATTAATTTATAACTAATTCACTGATTACAGTTAAGGGTAAATTGCTTAAAATTACCTAAACTCTCTTTCGAAATCAATTAAGCATACCAAAATTAATTATCGCCTATTTTTATGGTCAATGAATTGAACAAGGTTCATTAAGCTTCCTAGCAATTTATTTTATCCCCTAAGAATTCGTATACTTTCGTGATCAAATTGCCTAAGTCTTGTGAGTTATGAGCTAGCAATTTACACAATTTTCATTACAAATAAATTACCCACAAACATACATTCAGTTAGACCTAAAATCAAATGCAAGAAAAATTAATTCAACTCACAAAATTAACTGTAAAAATCAATGAATTGATTAAAATAAAATCCCAACAAGTACTAATCTAGCTATAGAAACCCAAACTCTAAACAATTTAGCTACTCATGGTCAAGTATTCTAACACTACAAAGAAATCAAACATAATACACAATATATAGATGAAGATAGAAGAAAAACTCCGTTAAAAGAAATCTTCATCTTTAATCCTCCTTGAGCTCTTTAATTCCACAGTTAAATTCTTCGGTAGCCGTCTCTAATGATACTCTCTCTTCCTAGCGTTAAAACTCTGTTTTTATAGAGAAAACATACAAAAATTTGTCCATGGGCCTAATTAGTAGTTTTTCGCCCTCAAATCCTTGCCTTATGAGGATTTTAGCTCCAAAATTCAGCTCCTTAAATCATGGCTTGGATCATGGACACTCTAAGATTGAGAAATTTCCTAAAAAATGCACAAAAAATGTATAGAATAATTAGGAAACTAAAAAGGAAAATAAAACTAACCTAAATAACTAAAATACTAATAAAACACTAACTAAAATATAAAAAGTAAACAAATTCTAATTAAACACTAATAAAATAAAATAGAAAAATTATTAATGAAAAATTGACACTAACAAATTTCTCCATACTTAGATTTTGATTATCCTCAAGCAAGAAACACAATGATCACTAGCAAAAATTACTCAACCATAACCAAGGACTAAACTTCAAAGTCATGCAATCTCAACAACACCAAATCCAAAAATGTTTATTAATGAGGATAGATAGACAAAATGTCTCATATACAAACAATTTAATAAACATAACCCTATCACTAACTCTCTAATATTATCATGGTAGAAATCATGAGGTTGCAAATTTCTATACTATTTTTTTTGTGAGTGCATTTTATGCTCCATCTCACTTAATTTGGTGAGTGCGTTTTACACTCCATCTTACCATTATTATTTTCCCATTTTTTTTCTTATTTTTTCATAAGTGAGTACGTTTTATGCTCTGTCTCACTTGAGCTATATTTGTTTTTTCAAATTTTACAACCTATATCAATACCATAATAAAAGAACAATGAAATTGTGCCTATCCATATCCTTATCTCAAACCTATTGCACAAATTATGAAGACTAAACTATTCACACATAAGAGTTATGTTTAACTATCCTCAACAATAAACGATCTCAAATTATGGTGCTATCAAAACTACATACCTTTCCATTTATTGCCCTCAATCGATAATTGAGCAATCCACAAAAACACTAAAATGTAATAAATATATAAATGTAATAAAAAAAATAAAAACACACAACATGCCATGCAAAAACACAAACAAACGACCCCTCCCCCACACTTAAATCTCACATTGTCCTTAATATGAGAGGAAGAAACAAATATGCAAAGAAAATTAAACAAACATAAGCAATTAAAAAAATAAAAACATAAAAGAAAAAGAAAGAAATAAACAATATTCCCCTAGGGTGGAGAGGAAGTTGGGGACGAGACATAGATTCCAGAGTGCTCAATGTACTTTATTAACTCATAGTTGTAGTAAGCTTGTTCTTTCTCAATATTGCGCAAAATTTGTTGGCATCTAAGCATATGGTCGTATCTCTACCTTGCTTATTGTCGTCATCTTCATCATCTTTCTCATCATTGTCAGCATCAAGTGGGATATTAGCTCGATCCCCTTGCCAAAGAGTAAAATATTTATGAGTGAAGGGATCCCGCAACTACAGTCAATCCGTAATGATCTCCACTCACATTAAGAGATCCAAAGAGAGGTCATCATTATGCAGCAAGGTAAGGTAAGTATGAGAGGGATCAAAGATGCCAAAGTGGATTGCCAAACCTGTAACTATATGACCTATAGATAGAATGCTCTTAGGATGCTTAAGGATATACACCAAACTTTGAAAGGTAAAAGTGGATGTAGAGACCTTTTTGTTAGCACGTAAACACCATAATAAAAATGGAGATAAAAAAAAACTAAGTTAATCAATTTACTTAGTTATAATCCGATCGATACATGCCCGTGTGTGTTTTTGCACAGCCATGTCGAACGCTAGTGACTTGTCCCAAGATAGATACGGGTCCTCACACACCCGTGTCCAAGGTCGTGTTGCTATACACGCCCGTGCTTATTTTTGAAGCATCGTCTGCATGTTACACGGTTAGTTAATACAGTCGTGTATCAGACCGTGTAATGTTCTATCTTAAAATTATAGTCGAAACACGCCCTGGGTATGATCAAGGCCAGACCATGTTCCAAGCCGTGTAGTAGTCTGCCAATTTTTTACAATGATAACATGCCTGCATTTTATTTGACATGCCCGTGTCTTGATAATGATTTTCTATCCGATTTTATATTTAATTAGGATTTTTATTTATATTAGAAGTTGTGTCTAATTAGGATTATAGTGATTATTCCTAAAGAGTTATTTTCTTTTAGAATTAGTTTAGGTTTGGGATTACAAGTCTATAAATACTTACATCAAACATTATTATTTCAAAAAAAGTTGATTAATTTGATTCAAATTCTTAATTGAATTTTCTTGAGCTCTTGTGAGAGCTAAAATCAGAATTTTCTTCGAGCGTGTTGCAATTCAACCCTGATAATTAGAGGTGCTAGTTGTTAGATAACTAGTGTTGCTAATTCCTTTAGTTTATGCTAGATATATCCTTGGGCAATGATCCCAATAGATTGTTACAGATCCTAGTTATTGGATAACTAGCGGGATGTATCAGTTTGGTATCAGAGCTTTGGCTCTAGTGTAAGCTACGTATCCCTAGCCTATTATTTATGTATTGATATATATATATATATATATATCAAAGTTCATCCACATCAAAATTGCATCAAGTGATTTGGCCTCAACAAACATCAAGGAAGCCGTATTAAGAACTCGAAAGGAAATAGTAAGAGTTTAGTTTAATTAAGAACTCGAAAGGAAATTCTTTGGCCTCAACAAAATTGCATTGCATCAAAGTTCATCCACATCATAATTGCATCAAGTGATTTGGCCTCAACAAAATTGCATCTAGTTTGATTTGTAATTCTCTTAGAAGTAGTAAGAGTTTAGTTTAATTAAGAACTCAAAAGGAAATTCTTTGTGTGTGTTTACTGGAGAGTGCATTAGAGAGTTTATAATTAATTAAGAGAAACATGTGAGAGAGTGTTAGAATAGGATTTTTTTAATTCTATTTTAGATTTACATCATGGATACAAAGGAGAAGCTTACATTGGATGCAATAGAAGTAATTTTGCAAAAGATGTTACCTTAATAAGAGGATATGAGGAGTGATAACCAAAAGGTCCAAGAATGATTGAAAAGGTTGGAGATAGGTACCCCTATCCGAGTAATGGAGACACAACACATTCTCTTCTATGAGCTAGAAGAGGAGGCAGCCGAAGAAGGATCAACGCGTGCCAATAAGGGCAAAACCAAATATAAGAATTTAGGATCAATCAAGATGAAGATTCTACCTTTCCAAGGGAAGCGTAATTCAGAGGCATACTTAGAGTGGGAAAAGAAGGTTGAAAGGGTGTTCAAGTGCCATAATTATACCAAAGAGAAAAAGGTAAAATTGGCCACCGTGGAGTTCACTAACTATGCTAGTGTGTGGTAGGATCAAGTCACCTCCATTAGGTAAAAAAGTGAAGAAGGACCAATTACCTCATGGTTTGAGATGAAAACCATAATAAGGAAGAGATTTGTACCTCATCATTATTATAGAGAAGTGTATAATATATTACAAAGATTGAACCAAGGCTCTAGGAGTGTTGAAGAGCATTTCCAATAGATGGAGATGGCTATGATTCAAGCTAACATTGAGGAGGATAGATTGGCTGCCATGGCATGTTTTCTATCAGGTTTGAATCATGAAATTACTAACCTTCTTGAATTGTATCATTATGTAGATATAGAGGATATGGTACACATGGCAATCAAGGTGGAAAAGCAATTGAAGGTGAAAACAAAAACAAATTTGACTCCTACAACTACATGGAAATCGAATTGGAAGAACAAGGGAGGAGAAACAAGTACAAGTAAGGGGAAATTTGAGCTAAATAAAAGCAAGGATGTTACTACATCAAAGGCACAACCTAAGGATAATAAATATAAAAGTAAGTTAAGTAATATTCAGTGCTTTAGGTGTTTGGGATATGGGTGTAAGGCTGCACATTATCCAAATGCCAAGATTATGACCCTAAGCAATGTAGAGGTGGTGAGTGAGGAAGAGGATGATGATGATGACTTAAGTGACATGCCACCATTGGAGGATGCATCTGATGTGGAGGAGGAATCAGCCCCATAAGGACCAATTTACACTTTGGTTACTAAGCATGCCTTAAACATGTAAGCTAAGGAGGAAGAGGTACAATGTGAAAACATCTTTTATACTCGATGCATGATACATGATAAATTATGCAGTATGATTATAGATGGTAGAAGTTGTGCTAATGTTATTAATGCTACTGTAGTTGATAAATTAGGAATTAAAACAACTAGACATCCTAGACCTTATAGATTACAATGGTTGAATGAACATAGGAATATTAAGGTCACTAGGCAAGCATTGATTACATTCTCTATTGGGCATTATTATGATGAGGTATTATGTGATATAGTTCCTATGCAAGCTAGTCACATATTATTAGGACGTCCATGGCAATTTGATAGGCGAGTCATATATGATGGTTTTACTAACAAATAATTATTTAAGATGAATGATAGAACTATCAATTTGCTACCTATGTCACCTAAGAAAATGTATCAAGATCAGAAAATTTTAAGTGAATGTGAGAGTGCATGTGAAAAAGAAAAGGTGCACTAGTAAAAGGAGAGTTATGAGAAAAGCCAAGAGAGGCATGAGGAAAGAGAGGAAAAAGGGGAGAAAATAGAGGGGCTGCACAGAGAGAGTAAAAATAGTGAGATTACGCATGCAAAAGGATAGAATAGTGAGCAAAGAGTGATAAAAAAAGAGATAAAAGGCAATTTCTTTGTAAGAGAGGTGAGATTAGAAAGGCTTATCTAAGCAAGTAACCTATGATACTATTGGTATTCAAGGGTGCATGTTTACCTTTTGATACCAACCCAATTCTCTATTCTCTACCTAGTTCTTTTCAAGTGTTGTTGTAAGAATTTGAGGACTTATTTCTCGAGTCTATGCCTGATGGTTTGCCATCATTAAGAAGGATAAAACATCAAATTGATTTTGTTCCTGGAGCATAAATTCTGAATAGGCTAGCCTATAGGAGTAATCCTGAAGACACAAAGGAATTATAAAGGCAAGTGGACGAGTTGATGTCTAAAGGGTTGATTGGAGAAAGTATGAGCCCATGTGCTGTACCCGCACTACTAGTGCCTAAGAAGGATGGAACATGGCATATGTGTGTTGACTGTTGCGCCATCAATAAAATCACTATAAAGTATCACCATCCTATACCTCATTTAGATGATATATTAGATGAATTATATGGTGCATGCATATTTTCTAAAATTGATTTAATGGCTAGATATCATCAAATTAGAATGAAAATTGGTGATGAATGGAAAATTGCCTTTAAAACAAAATATGGGTTATATGAGTGGTTAGTCATGCCATTTGGTTTACCTAATGCTCCTAGTATATTTATACATTTAATGAACCATGTTTTGAGGGATTTTATAGGTAAGTTTGTTACTATCTATTTTGATGATATACTTATGTATAGTAAATCACTAGAGGACCATGTTATGCATGTTAGATTAGTTTTTAGTATTTTACAATCACAAAAGTTGTATGTTAAGTTTGCTAAATGTTCATTTTGTGTTCCTAAAGTTATATTTTTAGGATATGTTGTTAATGAGCATGGTATAGAGGTTGATTATGAGAAGGTTAAGGCTATTGAAACTTGGCCTATACATAGGAATGTCGGGGATGTTCATAGTTTCCATAGCTTAGCTAGTTTCTATCGATGTTTTGTGCGTGATTTTTCTAGCATAGCTGCCCATTTGACAGAAGTAATTAAAAAGAATGTTGGATTTAGGTGGGGAAAGGAATAAGAGGATGCTTTTAACATGCTAAAATCTAAATTAATTTTTGCACCTATTCTTATTTTCCCTAACTTTGATAAAACATTTGAGATTGAATGTGATGCTTCTGGAGTGGGAATTAGAGCTGTTTTGATGCAAGAGGGTAAGCCAATTGCATATTCAGTGAGAAATTAAGTGACGCAGTACTTAATTATCCGACATACAATAAGGACATGTATGCCTTGGTAAGGGCATTGGAAACATGGCAACATTACCTACTGTCTAAGGAGTTTGTTATCCATACCGACCATGAGAGTTTGAAGCATTTGAAGGGACAAAATAAGCTCAATAAGAGACATGCTAAGTGGAGTGAGTTTCTTGAGTCTTTCCCTTATGCTATCAAATATAAACAAGGTAAGGAAGACATTATGGTTGATGCATTGTCAAAAAAATACATTTTACTTAACACTTTGAATGCTAAATTACTTGGTTTTGAGCATATTAAAGAATTATATGCATATGATCTTGATTTTAACAATGTATATAATACATGTGAGACAACTGCCTTTGATAAATTTTATAGGCATGATGGGTATTTCTTTCGTTTAAAGCAACTTTGTGTACCTAGATGTTCATTGCGTTTGTTGTTGATTAAGAAGGCACATGAGTGAGGTTAATGGGACACTTTGGCATAGCTAAAACATTAGATGTTTAATATGAGCATTCCTTTTCGCCTAACATGAAATATAATGTATCTAAGTATTATGCTAATTGCATTATATGTTTGCAAGCTAAGTCTAAAGTGCATTCTCATAGTTTGTATACACCATTACTTGTTCCACAATCACCTTGGGTTGATATATCTATAGATTTTGTACTTGGACTACCTAGGACAAGGCATGGTAATGATAACATATATATGGTTGTTGATAGATTTTCTAAGATGGCACATTTTATTCCATGTTATAAAACTGATGATGCATCGCATATTATTGATTTGTTCTTTAAAAATATAGTATGTTTGCATGGTATACCTAAAACTATTATGAGTGATAGGGATACTAAGTTTTTGTCCTACTTTTGGAAGACTTTATGGGCAAAATTAGGAACTAAGTTGTTGTTTAGTATTGCATATGATCCACAAACTCATGGTTAAACCGAAGTTGTGAATAGGACCTTAGGACAACTCATGTGTGCTATAATTAAGAAGAATATGAAATATTGGGATGAGATTTTGCCTCATGTAGAGTTTGCTTATAATAGGGCTGTGCATTCATCTACACATTATTCACCTTTTGAAATTATGTATGGTTTTAATTCTTAACACTATTAGATCTATCACCTTTGCCTATGAGTGAGCAAGTTAATTTAGATGGTGTTCGAAAGGCAGATTTTGTATGTAATTTACATAAAAAGGTAAGGCAAAATATTGAAAGGTAGAATCATTAAGTGGTGAATCAAAGGAATGAAGGATGCAAACAGTTGATTTTTGAGCCTGAAGATTAGGTTTGATTGCATTTGCACAAGGAGAGGTTTCCTACTCAAAGGAAATCTAAGTTACATCCTAGAAGAGATGGACCGTTTCAAGTTATGGCAAGAGTCAATGACAATGCCTATAAATTAGACCTCCCAGGTGAGTATAATATTTATGTAACCTTTAATGTATCTAACCTTCTTCTTTTTAATTTTAAAGGTGAAGATTCAAGGGTGAATCCCTTTGAGGAAGGGGGGAGTTATGCATATAGACATATAGATATGAGATCCAATTTAAATCCTTTGAACTATGATGGAGGGCTAATCACAAGATCATGAGCTAAGAGGATGAAAGATACTGCTAGAGAACTTATGCAAAAGAGTCTTGAGTCTATGGAATAAAAAGCTGATGAAGAAACTAAGTTAATCAATTTACTTAGTTATGATCCGGCCGATACATGCCCTTGTGTGTTTCTGTACGGCCACGTCCAATGCTCGTGAATTGTCCTGAGACCGATATGGGTTCTTACACACCCATGTCCAAGGTCGTGTTGCTATACATGCCCATGCTTATTTTTGAAGCATCATTTGTATATTACACAGTTAGCTGACACACCCATATATCAGACCGTGTAATGTTCTATCTTAAAATCATAGTCGAAACATGCCCGTGTATGATTAAGGCTAGACCCTATTCCAAGCCGTGTAGTAGTCTGCCAGTTTTTCACAATGATAACACGCCCGTGTCTCGATAATGATTTTCTATCTGATTTTGTATTTAATAAGGAGTTTTATTTATATTAGAAGTTCTTGAAGGAAAGTGTGTATAGAGGAACAATGAAAATGTGAAATTTTAAAATTTTCATTGCATGCAACATTTGCATCAAACACAAAACACTTTCATGCCCATAGATCATATCACATGCACTCTTACATAGCTAAACATGCATAATGAACAATATACTATCAACATGTCAACCAAGTCATGCTTTTAAA
>CATIWO010213304.1:0-21120 GCA_949673435.1 Macaranga tanarius
CGATAAACATTCGTAACCATACGACATCATCAAAATGACATTTTCAATAACAAAATCTCCTTTCCACAAAAGTATTTAGCAAAATATTTCCATTATATGAGAAGACATCAAATATTTTCAATAATAATATAAATCCAAACAAAAT
The DNA here is from genome assembly GCA_949673435.1 of Macaranga tanarius. Taxonomy (NCBI): domain Eukaryota; kingdom Viridiplantae; phylum Streptophyta; class Magnoliopsida; order Malpighiales; family Euphorbiaceae; genus Macaranga; species Macaranga tanarius. The sequence continues at coordinate 146 of CATIWO010213304.1, forward strand.
CAAGAATATAAACTTCTTTTTTCAAAATAAAACTCAAGGCAATTAAATCATTGTATACAATTATTAACTTCTTTTAAAGATTAACTAATAATAAATCCTAACAATTTGGGGTCTAAATATTTAATTTTATCAAAATACAAAAATTCACAAAAGTTTCAAGAGTTCACGATTTGATATGTTAGACAGCTATATTCCATAACGGTCAGAAATTCAAAATTGAGGTACTACAGTGCAGAGGCGTGCGCTTCTGCAAATAGGGGCGTGCGTGTCTACACAGAGGCGTGCACCTCTATGAAGGCACGCACGTCCTCTGGTGAATCCCAGAATATACCAGAATGCTAATTTAATACTAATGATCAAAACAACACTTCAAATCAATATACAAAAGCCAGAAACAAGTTGTGAATACTAAGAATAAATATTTAAATAGATCACAGAGCAATTAGACAAAGAGCAATTGAATAAAATAGATTTTTTTTTTAAAAAAGAAGGGTAAAAAAATGTTACTGTCAAGCTTGAATCAAAAGAATTTCGCCCTCAGATAGTCCAGATTGCTCCTTTTTACTTCTGGTTCGGATTCAGACCACAAATTATTTCTTTGGATCTTGGTTTTTTCTCTTTCTCTTTCGTTTTCTTTTTTTTTTCTTTTTTTTTCTCTCTGGTTCCCTCTCCTTTTTTTTTTCTCTCGCCCTTTTCTTTTTCTTTTCTGATTTGCCAACCTCCCACACTTTTACAGACCTCTCCTATTTATCCATTTTTTCCACTCTTTGGTTCTTTCCTTTATTCTCTCCCCTTTTCCCCTCATTAAGCTGCCATTAATGGCAGTAACTACAGAACGTGGAACAGTTGTCCCACGTTCTACGTTCTGTGCGTTACTGAATTTATTTTTTTGTACTCTAACGCACAGAGGCGTGCGCCTCTATGACGAGGAATGGGCTTTAAATGAGCTTGATCTGGTTCGGGTTGAAAGCTTTGGTTCACGGGTTGGGTTAGGTGTTTGAGGCCTGCCGGGTAAGTTTTTGGGCTTTTTCAAATGGGTCCGAATCTAATCCTTCATCAATTTGGGCTTAAATGCAGACTTTTATCATTGGAATTTGGCCTCGCGGGCCGGGCTGGACCTCATGTCCACACCAGGCTTAATACATTTCTCAAAGTTCTCTAACTCCTCAATTGCCTCTTCAACTAAAATAGTCTTACTACCTTTTCTAAGCTAATCAGATGTGCAAATCAGTGCTTCCACAATCTTTAGAGTTAATAAACTCATAAAGTCATCAAGTACTCTCCCACCAGTACTAAAAGCACTTTCAGAAGCAACAGTTGAGATGGGAATAGCCAAAACATCACGAGCAAGTTTAGAGAGAATTGGGAATCTCTCTGAATTCAATTTCCACCACCTCAATATATCAAAGTTCCCATCTTCTTCAACAATTGTTTCATTCAGATATAAATCAATATCACTCTTTTTGCTTCCACCTAAACCCTTATTCATTTTCTGTTTTCTTAAACATGGTTTTTAAAACAGAAATAGTTAAACAGAAGCAGGTACACCAGTACCAGAATGAGATTGGCTAAGAGTTCTAGAATCAGACAAGCAACTCTGAGAAGCAGTTGCATTGACAGGTTTGTAAAAGGTAGCATAATCTTCAAACAGTTCATATAGGGCAGATTTGACATTATTGAATAAACTTCTACCTTGTAATTCTCCATAAATTGTATTTAATGAGAATCCCATGAATTCAATTTTGTCCCTAGGATCAAGAATGTTGGCAATGAAAATTAGCATGCTCATTTTTTGGGTCACCCCAATACTTATCAAACTTAGACTTCATGCTAAGTCCCATCTGCCTAACATGCAAATCAGATGATTGTTGTCATTCATTTAGAATGCAGAATAGGTCTGAAATTTCACTAAAAAATAATTTGGCGATAATATATTTTGAACCCGAAATTCTTAAAGTCAATTCATATAAATGCTGAAGGAAATTCACATACTGTTTCATTAATTGCCAATCCTCAAAACTAGGGACATTCTCACCCAAATCTGCCCTAAACTGAACTTTTGTTCTTCAAAAAACTGAAATGACTTTTCATAACTACATGTAGTCCTTAACATTAAGTATGTTGAGTTCCACCTAATGGGAACATCAAGTGACAAACTTAATTTGCAGTAAACACCCACCAATTCACTATATTCCCTAAATTTTTTCAATCTAGCAATTGAGTTTCTAACATACCTAATAGCTTCCCTCACCTTTTAAATTGCTAGGTTAGCATCTTTCAAACCCTCATTAACTACCAGATTAAGAATATGTGCAAAGTACCTCATATGAACATACTTTGCTCTAATTGAGCTCACTCCATAAGTCAGTAATTTTTTTTTAAAATAAGAAATTGTTGTGTCATTTGATGAGGCATTGTCTACTGTCACACTAAAAATATTGATTAAACCCCACTCAAGTAAGCAGTTTGCTAAAGCTTTGGCTATGTACACCCCTCTATGTGAAGAAATAAGGACAAATGATATAATTTTCTTGTGTAGCCTTCACTCATTATCAATGAAATGTGCTGTAATGCATATATATTTGATTCTCTGGTTTGAAGTCCAGAAATCAGTGGTCAGGCTCACCCTTTAAGAATGTTCTTTAAAAAAAATTTTCATTTTAGTTCTCTCATCCACATAAGAAGCAAAATAGTCCCTATTAACTGTCCACCTAGAGGGGATTTTAAACTTAGGGCATACTGCAGAAACGAAGTTTTTAAACCCCTCCCCTTCAACAAACTTGAAAGGAAACTCATCAATAACTACCATTTTAGCAAGTGCAGTCCTAATTAGCTATTGGTCAAACTTCCAAGTGCCAACTAAACCTAGAGATTCATTTCCATTTGCTTCTACCCCATTAGGTTTAAAGGTTAAAAGGGCTTGTTTAGAGTCTTTACTGTATGGCATTTTTTTACATTATAATATGTGATTTCTCATTGAAGATGTGCCATGTTTTTTTGGGTTAGCATTAAATTTAGCAGAATAATAAATACACTTAGCTTTTTGTGTAGTGCCATTGCCATCTTTAATCTTCTCAAAGTGCTCTCAAGCCCTCAATCTAGCTTCAGTCTCTTTCCTTTTAGTAGCACCATCATTATGCTTAGTAGTAGCAGAATCTATTTTATTTGCTTCCACCTCATTTCATGATTCAACATCAGGGACAACACCAGCAGCAACATTTTGACTGCTGGGATTCCCAACATCCATCCTACAAAAAAAGATAGACAGTACAGCACCACCAATAAAAATAATAAATATATATTTATATATATATAAGCAGCAGCATTTTGACTGCTGGGATTCCCAACATCCATCCTACAAAAAAAGATAGACAACACAACATATATATGAAATATAAATTCATTAATAAATATAATCTAAATTTATTTTAGATTTTAAATCATCTCCATTCAAATAAATAAATATAAAAAAGAATATTGAAATTTTTTTAAATAAAATTAAAATTAATATAAACAAATACTTTTTGAAGTAAAAAATAATATTATTATAAATCAAGAGTCATGTAAAAGGACTAACAATTAAATTAAATATTGAATATATAATGACAAAGTTAAGTATAGTAATATGACTAAAATTAAATAATAAAATTACAATAATATTATAAAATAAGGTTTATTAAATTAAATGAAATATTAAAATAGATTTAATTTAAAATTATATTAAAATAGTAAAATAAAAATTCCCAGAAACCAAAACAAACCAACACAATGAAAGAAAATTTTTTAAAATCAAAGAAATGACATTAAGGATAAATAACAAACATTTATTTCAAAATCAAGACAAAAAATCAAGAATATACCTTATATTTTTTGCGAAATGAATACAGTGACAGAAAAGTCAGGAGATCATGCTCAGGTAACACAGATCGAAGGAAAGCAAAGAGATCTTACTCAAACAAAATAAATCGCAACAAAAAGCAAGGAGATGTTGCTCAAACAACACAGATCGGGACAACGCAAGGAAGCTTCCACCTCTTTTCGACATAAACTTCATTGCATGCATCATCAGCTTCCATAAAAAAAAAAAACCCAACCAAAATAAGTTAAATATAAATAATATTTCTAATAAACATTCAAATAACCATAAATATCACAAAGTTTTTACCAATAATCAATTTTATATATCGACATCAAGATTCAACACATGCATGTTGTAGATCTGTTTGCGATCTCCATCATTGCCTTTCTATCACTAAGCAAACAACAAGGAAATCAAATGTATTTCAGTGGAGATGAGACATCCTCTAGATTGAGAGGCTCAGAGATAACTATCGAGAGAGATTGAAAGAGTGACATAGACACAGATGAGGGAAGTAGGGTTACAAAATAAGGATTTGAAGGAGAAGATTAGGGTTTCAAGGGAAGGCGAGGCAGCAGATGGGTGAGGGAAGGGAAGGGAACTAGGGTTTTCTGGAGAGAAAAAACACAGAAGAGTGGCGTAAGAATAGAGAGAAATGAGGGATATTTGTTTAGGGTTAGGTTTAGTATATATTTATACATATATAAAACGACGTAGTATTAGTTAGAAATATTCGGAAATTCGGGCGGGTCAGATAGCCAACACCCTCCCCCGATCCAACTTCAGCAACCCGATTCTGCTCGACCCGTTACATCCGAACCCGCCTTGGCCCGTTTTCTTTTCTTCCGGCCCCTCAACTCGGCCCGGCCGGATTTTGCTCTCCCCTACATATGATTTACAATCCGGTAAGGTATTGGTCGCAAAAGAAGAAAATTAGAGCATGGGTCCGCATTAAAATAAAGGGTAAATTACTACTTCCCCCTTGAGGTTTGGTGTATTGTACTAATTGGTCCCTGCATTTTGAAAAATATATTTATTCATCCTCCAATTTTGGTCAAATAAATTAAAAAGTCCTTCTGTCATCTTTTCTGTTAAATTGGCGTTAAATGTGAACTATTTAGTGTAATGGCGGACCAAAATTAGAGGATGAATAAATATATTTTTCAAAATGCAGGGACCAATTAGTACAATACACCAAACCTCAAGGAGAAATAGTAATTTATCTTTAATTTATTTGGTCGAATTCTTGACAGAAGGACTATTTAGTGTAACGGAATTAAAATTGGAAGATGAATAAATATATTTTTCAAAATATAGGGACTAATTAGTACAATACACCAAATCTCAGAGGGAAATAGTAAATTACCCTTAAAATAACTTGCAACCAACTACCACCTCATCCTTGTCCCTGTCCTCAATAGTCAATAACAACACACTACTTCTATAAAATGCTCTCCCCCTTTTATTCTTCTATCAACACTAGAGCATCTTCAATGGCATCTTCTGATTCTCTCCTTCACCTAACTTTCGTCATCGTCGTCCTCCTCCTCCTCCTTGCAACGCCGTCGTTTAGCTTGTTGGAGGCGCAGAGAGAGTTCGATTATTTCAAATTGGCTCTTCAATGGCCCGGCACATATTGCCAACGTACCCGCCATTGCTGCTCTACTAATGCTTGTTGCCGCCGGTAATAATGCCCACTCTCTCTCTCTCTCTCTTTTTCTTTTTTCGCCTATTCTGCTTAATTAAATTACTGGGTCATAGGCATATCTTTCAAATTGGGTTTTTTTTTTTTGGTTTCTTATTTGCTGTTACTTTATCTAATTTTAACGTGTTTAATTCTCTATTTTTGTTTTATTTTAATTTTTGTTGACAGTTCAAATGCTCCTGCTGAATTCACAATCCGTAAGTATTAAAATCATCAACTGTTTATATATATATATATGAATGCAGTAGTAGTTATTTCTCACAAAATATTGCATTTTATTTATTGAAAGTTATTGCGTTTTGTGTCATAGATTAGTCCCATCAAAAGAAATTTGCATCTTTTATTAACTCTACTTTGTACTGCAGATGGGCTGTGGCCTGACTATAATGACGGAACCTGGCCTGCCTGTTGTAGACGATCCAATTTTGATGAAAGAGAGGTCTGCTTTTTTTTGCACCCTCGTGTTGATTTTTGTTTATGTTGTTTTCATTTTTACTCTGGTATTGTTGTATGCATATGGGTCTGTGGCAATATGGTGGAGTTTTAAATAGTAGGAAAAAGTTTCACAGAAAGTATCAACTTGAGTATGTGCGTGTTGTGAACAAGAAATAGTTCTAAATTCTGTTTAGTGATAAAGTTACCAACAAATTTCGGTGATGTTCTATTTTATGCACGTTGCTAACTATGTGAAAGGAGAAAACTTGCATAGTTTAGTTAATTATATAATGGCCGATGTGAAATATTTTGAATTGGTACATTTGATTGTACTCTGGTTGCCCTCGGATATATCGAAAGCTACTTCAGTTCTGTGTTATTTATTAGCTGCAACTTTGATAGTAATTATGTAATGTACCTTATAAAATTTAATTTGATTACATGTAGATTGCAACATTACATGATGCTTTGGAGCAATATTGGCCATCTTTAAGTTGCGGGTCATCATCAACTTGTCATGGTACAAAAGGATCATTCTGGGCACATGAGGTAGTTATCCACTGTAGAAACTGTTTGTTGTTAAACAATCCTTCACCATGATTCAGTACTAACATGCATTGCTTTCTATGTTTGATGGTGGCTGGATGGGGAACTCTATATTGGCAGTGGGGTAAATTTCTTCAACTTTCTATTACATGATATAATTTGCTTGTACAGTTTACCCCCTAGATTTTCTCCTGGACATAAACTGAAGGGGAACAATTACAGCTCCCCTTAAGCACCTTCCTATAACGATAGAAAAATTTGCTATATCTTGGATATATCACATCTGACTGAAAACATCAAAGGCCATTTCCATTGCTAGTATCCCTGCTCTTCTACTACAGAATAAGTAGATTAGCAAACCATATTTACTTAAAGTCTATATTAATTCTAACTTTGTTGGAAAAAAAATTATAGGGTGAAATTGACTTACGAAATATATGTATGTTTTTGGAACTTTGTCAAAAAAAAAAAGAAAATGTGGGAAGGTCAGATTCCATGCATTATCTATAATAGTCAGATAACAATATTTCCTGCAACATGGTGGGTTCCATTTGACTACCATTTTGTAATAAGAAATAAGAAAAAAATTTGTGCTTAAGCTGTGTTCGTTCATGAACATTGTGATCGTTCAATGCTATGAAATGTCTGAAACATGTGAAATATGTCATCGTCTCCCTAATTTTGATAATGCTAATCTGTTTGCAATGATGTTTCACCTATACATAATTGCAAATGTTCCTTTCTAACAACTTATTGATCAGTGATTGGATGGTCCTTGCATATATATACATATATGTGTGCAAATGTGGATTTCTATTTGAAATTCAAATTATACCTTTTCCTTTTTGTAAAGTTCATTATCTCTCTTTTTTTTTGGCATTGCACTTGCAGAGAAGCATGGGACTTGCTCCTCTCCAGTTGTTTATGATGAATACAGTTATTTTTTAACAGCCCTCAATGTATACTTTAAGCACAATATCACGGTGAGTTGTTGGAAACCAATTTTGCCCTTTAATTATGGAAATTTGACGCATGTACATTTTCACCTGTAACTTGGGGCAAGAATCTTGAACATCATTGTGGAGAACAAAGAACAACAAGGAAATTGAGGATCTTAAATACTCTTGAGAGAACCAAAATATGTTTGGGAAGATTAAACGTCTAATGTATATATCTGAACATCTCAGTTCGCAAAGTAGGATCTATGGTGACTATCAAAATTAATGGTGGTGACTGGTGAGTGCATGTTGGCCATCTATCAAAATTATTTGTCAGTGATGACTTAAGAGGTGTCTTTGGCATCCACCAATTTCTAGGCTTTTATTCAACATTTCTGCATTCTCAATGTGAATTTAATATTTCTCCCAACTTAGACTATGTTTGGAGTGAAGGAAAGGGAGAAAAGAAAATAGAGAGGATAATGTGAAGGAAAATAAGGTTATTTTTTTTTTCTTTGTTTTCCTCTCTTATGTTTTGGATAGAGGGAAAATAAAAATAGGGGAGGAAAGAAATTGAATAAACTTTAAATTATTGTTTAATCTGATATAGACATGAATACATATCAAACTGAAACTGCACCACATGTGAAGTGCACTCACCCAAACAGACTTTTATACTGACCCGCTTGTGTTGAAAGTTATCTGATTTATCCAATTAATTGATTATTTTTTTGTGCAATGTCTCATACTAGAAAGTACTGAATGAAGCGGGATATGTTCCTTCGAATACTGAAAAGTATCCTCTTGGAGGCATTGTCTCTGCCATTGAGAATGCTTTCCATGCAACCCCATCAGTGTCTTGCTCAAAAGGTGCCATAGAGGAACTTTATTTATGCTTCCATAAGGATTTCAAGGTTAGTCTCTTATATTTATTATTCCTAAATTTATATGTTCAGTCTCAGATTTAACCATTTAGAGACGAATATAGATTATGCATTGTCTATAGAGCCAGAAGGCTAGCTTTAAAGTTATTATGGTGCTTTCTTTCATGCATTACTCAAGATTCAAGAGGTTAACAGTCAATGATTCTGGTGTGCTTACTTTCTGATCTCATGGTGCAGATGGACTGAATAATTTAATCCCAAAATTCTTGTAAATATTTATTATTTTTATTCTGTACTTCTGGCAATTATCAACAGGTTATATGATAAGAAAAAATCTGATGTTGGTGCTCTAGGAAAAACCTTAATCTGGAATGATAATGTGCTCATGCCTCTATAACTATGCTTGCTGTGGAACAACAAATGTATCCAACAAATTCATTTTGTTTTTTATTGTTGCCTTCACAGCCTCGGGACTGTGAACTTGGATCAATAATTCGAGACAATTATTCTTCTGAAAGCTCATGCCCGAAGTATGTTAGCCTGCCAACATATGTATCATCAGGTAATTCTCTAATATTGTCATGCTGTTACAAAGTCTTGAGCATTAGATGTGTGGTGACAACCATGAATTTTCTCTTTTTATATTTACCTATTATGTTGTCATGTCAGTGGGCTCTTTGGAACATTTCCATGTAGCTAATTCCTGGCTTTCTTGCAATAGTTTATTTGCAACTATTAAAATAGTTACATTTTATACTTTGCGTTGCAAATGCTATCAATCAGATTAACATTAATGATAAGTTGGACACAAAAGTGGTGGTTTGAGAGTAAATGGTTGGTTGTTTGCAGAGTAGAATATTTCCATTTTTCTTGTCCTTTGGTATATATTCCTTTGTGAATCATGCATATTTTCTTTGGCGTGGGTCTCAGGAACACTTCCTTCCCATAGTTCTTTGCCGATTGCCATGGCAATAAATATTCTAATGCTGGCATTTTCCGATGGATGACTAGTGACTTGTGAGATCATCCTTCATGTTCTGAGGAATCAGACATGCAATTTATCTCGTGTAGAATTTGAGTCATCTCCTTTAGATCATTATGAGGCTTAAATGTTCTATTTCTGTATGGCTTAATGTTCTATTTCTGTATGGGTTAGATTAATTGATAAAATCATCTTAAATGTTCTATTTTATTTTTTAAAATAAAACTTTTATTTCTTAATTATTTTATAATTTTTAAATGTATTCTTTAATTATATAAGTAAAAAAATATTTTTTATTTATAATTTTAATATTTATGTATAAATTTTCTAAATTAATATATTTTATTTTATATTTTATAATATATATATATATATATGTATATCGGTCGGTTTGGTTTTTCAAACTCAACCGAAACCGAACCGACTAACCGAATTTTTTAGTATCTAAAACCGAAATCGAACTGAACCTCGGTTCGGTTAATTGGATTTCAGTTTTTTGTGCACAACCCTACTTGCTATTACACTAATGCCTACTTAGTGTGGGTACTTACTCTCCCATCATAATAAATGCTACTGGCCTCACATCATCTCAAGCCCCTAGAACTGGTGCAAGTCATTGGAACATGTGTAGAAAATAATTTCTTATTTGGATTATATTTTTGGTCAGTGCTCAACAATTTTTGCTATTTGACAATTATACTTATGCCAATCAGTACACAGTAGTTAGGGTGCTAATTTGAGCACAACAAACTCTTTCAAGTCTCCTTCTGGCTAGTTAGATGGTAAACATGTCAATTGTTCAAGTGTAGCTAGAAAGATTGTTACCTGAGATTCAATTCATCTCATTTCTAATTTTTTTTTTTTTTTTTTTTTATGTGTAGGTTTTGATGGTGCTGAAACAGCCATGATTTAGATACCCTAAAATGAAGCTCTCTGAGGCTCATGCATGCTGTAAACTGGGCTGCCCTATAGTTTGACAGATGCCGTCATTAATCAGAGAATGAGATGCCACCACTCCACCAGCAATCAATGTGGCATTGCTAACAGAATTGTAGATTGTACACTATGTATGATGACAATAATGCTGGGTATAAATTATCAAAAAACTAGGTTGGAATATTTCCCTGCCACTAACTCCTCCCAAAAATTATGCAAAGCTGGAGACATGATCTCTCCAGCAAGAACCAGGCATTGTATATATCTGTTTCTGTTGATAATGAACTTATTCAATTTCTAGCTCTTCACTGCACATATTTGCTTTTGTTAACTCTTTGGTGTATGGGGCATTTTTGTCCCGGAATTGCACTATTTTCTTTACTATAATTTTGCTTTGAAATCAACAAGTGAATGATTTGATAACGGCCACAAGTCTATAAGTGATATGCTACATACATACGCACGCATGTAGGGATGATTAAACAAAGAAGAAGTCAATGCGAACATAGGGCAATGACTATTAGGGGATGAAATGGAAGAGTTGCGAAAGCTTGCCAACGACGAGACAGGCATCACAAAAAACATTCAATTGTGATAGTTCTATCCACATTCCAAACTGAAATCTAATACAAGGGTGAATGAAGCAGAAGTCACTCTGTTTTGGCAAAGAAGAGGCATTTCGGGATTTATGGAATTTATTATTGACAGTCACATAGGGACCGACTTCCCCATTGAAGCTGTTGCTTTGTATTAAAATCCATTGGTCTAACTAGTTGCAACTTGCAACCCTAAGCATGTCTGGATGGAGGCAGACTGAAAGTGGAACCATCAAGATAAGAAATTAAAAGCTATACAAAAATGTTTTAAGGGCGTAATTTCCGTTCCATATCCAGAATGAATCAAATTAGCTCATATATTCCATGCAAAAAAAAAAAAAAAAGGTTTCTGTTCATTCAGCTCTTGAATCTGCACCTTTTTGTGTGTGTGTGCTGGTCTCCATCGTATAATTGATCAGGATGTGGTTCTATACTTCTCAAACCTGGCCGCAAACCACAAAAAGAAAAGCATTAAAATCAGAAAAAAATAAAAAAATAAGTCCGTGCTTCGCGGATATAACTTTGAAGTCTCACAATGGAAGCAAAGCATGAGGATCAAACCTTACGGGATTAATAATCACTAATGAATATTCTTCTGTAAAAACCTAGAGACCTCAAGGAAGAGTAGTCCAACAACATGCCAACATCTCCCAAGTTAGTCAGTTGAGAGAAGATACGTTACAGCTCTTCCAACACAGTATTAGCCCTCTGAGAAAGAATTTGATTCAATTAAAAAGATAAAAACTTCCCACAGAATCCCTCTGGAACTTTTTTAATCTATCCATTTTTGCAGAATGATTCAAAAAGTAGAGAAAGCAAGAAGAGAACAAGAGTCAGATTTATGTTCTCAACAACATAGTAAATTAGAGATGGCACTAAACATTCTACCGTAGGCTGCATGAATTAAGCCGCATCACTTAGGAACCACTTCATCCATGTAGAAAAGCAAAACTTTGAGAGGTGTTCAGGCAAATCCACCTGCACAGCATGATGATAATCAGACAATATGAAAATGCTCCATTACTTGTAAGCATACATGTTGCCCAGACTAAGAACAGCAATGCTCATGCATGCGACTAAAGGAAGCCAGAGGAAGGACCACTAACGAATAACTCAAAATGATGTACAAAAACCTATCTATTGAGACAAGCAGGCAAGTAAACTTAGCTATCAGACAAGATATTAGCAGTACTCATCAAAACTACTTGTCGCTTTCCATATATGCTAAAAAGGACAAACCAAATCAAACCGCAATATGGGGAATTCCAGGATTAGCTAGAAATATATACTGACAGTAATCTAAATTCGCTGTCAGGTAATTGTCAACTCGAACTCAAAACCCCACAATTTTAAGAAATGAAAATATCTGTCAGACCCACAATTTAACAGCTTTGGGGGTTTCGCCCATTGTAACTTTGATTAATGCCATTAGGAAAAAATGTATAATGAGAGTGCATAAAAGATGTACAAAACAGTTGTTACGCACATTTGCTCATTATAGAAATTTGTTGTGAATGTGTTCGACAAATTTTTTCAAGAATATTACTTTATAAAATGTCAAAATCATAAAATATCATTCCGCAATAATGCAGCATGACAAGTTGCTATGTGCAATGGTAAAGGAACTTGTGTTGCAGTTAGAGGATCTAAATGTTTCCTATAAAAAAAATGATCATTGAACTCACATTGGTCCATGATGCAGAAAACTTATCCGTAGAGAGCAACCAACTTCCAGCCCCAGATTGCAACCCCAGCCGACTATTTGACATATCGAGTTCTAGGAGCTCATTTTCATAGAAGTCATCATCCAAATTCCTTCTTCGTTTCTTTCTATATTTCTTTTTTTTCCTGCGCTTTCTTTTAACTGATGCATCATCATCCAATTCAGAGCTATTTTCTTCTGACAATCCATGATCTACCAGCACATATTTATCAGATTTTCGGAAACTTATTCCATTATTTGAAAATAAAGATTCCCATGATTCTGAATCCCGTGACTTCTCTGATAATGTGTAATGAATAACCAAAGATTGAAGCCCCAAGAACTTAACAGCTTCTGTGGATTTCAACTTAAAGCACTCATTTAATAAAGGGGTCAGGCTATTGGCACTGCTCAAGATTGCGCATATCTGTGATACAATAGCCTTGATTTTTGTTTCTTCCTCTTTTGACTCTTCATCATGCAAAAGCCTCAGAAGCTGGCGTCCTTGGTTGACAACCGCATTTAACAGAAGTAGCTGATCAATGGATTTACAATCTTTGTATTTGGAAAGTATAAATTCAAGCCAATAAGATGAGTTACCAAAATCTACAGGTTTGATTCGTAGGCTTAAATGTCCACCAACTGATTCCAGAAAAGTGCACAACTCCCCCTCTTCAAGAGTGATAAGTAGGTGCTTACACAGAGAAGAAAATGATTCCTCCATTAGAAACTCATTGACAACTTCCCATACATCTCGTGCATCCTCTTCATACATCAAGCCAACAAAAAATTGCACGAAGTATTTTGTATCAATGAACAAAATATCACCATCTCTCAAGGACTCAGAAAACTCCGTGGAAGACCAAAACTCAGGTACATTTTCAAGAAAGTTTTCCACCGTTCTTTGTACATCCAAATCAAGAAAGTAATGAGGCTTTGTAGCAACCATTGCAGGTGATTGTCCATGTTTTCCCTTCCACTCAAGCTCCTCCCAACATATATCACGATTCACAAAAGCGAATTGGGATAATGCTTTAGCACCTTTTTTGTGATTCAACCCACCATCATCAGCAAAGTTAGAAAACCACTGCAATATACGCATCGGATTTCCTGTATCAGTTAACATCATTGAACGATCAGAAGTCATTTGAAGTGTGAAAATTGACCTTGCCAACATACTGGCAAAAAAAAAAAAAAAAATTATGAAGCTTGATAAGAAATACCAAGTAAACATGAACTCAAGGACTGCATAATGAAATACATTATATTTAACATCAATACACAATGAGATCATTTCAAAATGGAGAACTGAGCTTGCCTACATGCTAGCAACCAAGTGAACAAGCACAAAAGAGCCACAATCAATCAAAATGGATAAAACCCACTTACCATCAAAGAATTTCTCAAGCAAATAACTTCTCTTAGCTATAATAGGCCCCAATTTCTGCCTTCTTTTCTCAAACATCAATTGCAAAAGCTGTGATGCGAAGCTCCGATTAGTGGGTCTGCTTCTCAATAATTTCACTAACAAATCCTTCTGCTGTCGAGAAGTTAAAGAAGAAATGGTTCCTATTGAATTATAAAGCCATAAACGAGCTTCTGATCGACCACCACCACCATTAATCAATGACCAAATAACAGACTCCAATTCTTTCAAAAGGAACACCCATTGCTTTGCAAAGTTATCATCTTTACCTCCATCTTCTTCTTTTTCTTCTTTCCAATTAGGCTTTGACAAAAACAAGCAAACCATTGTTGCTTCTCTGCATTAAAGTTTTTAATGATTCTGTTGGTACCCAGAAAAGGGTTTTGCACAGATACAGTAATTGGGCTGATTTTTTTTTTTTTTTTTTTGGAGGGTGGCTGAAAAATTAATCAAAAGCAATACAGCAACTGAATTAGATACCCACAAACCACAAAAGAAAAAAAAAACTTTATAAGCAAATTTACTGAAGAGAAAAATTTCTTAAACCGAACTTTGATTAGCAAAAAGCCGGGCAGCGCAATGCGAAGTTAAAAAGAAATACGACATGCCGTTTGAATTGACAAGGAAAAAAAAAAAAAAGCTCCAGCACGCCTTTTCTCAAATTAAACGGTGCGTTTTGGTCTCCCTTATAATGCCCTAAAGAATGGAGCGCCAATGCCATTTTACCTGTTCTAAGTCTTTAGCTGCCTTAACACTCAATTCTCTTCTTCTTTGTTAGGTAAGGTAAACCCTATAATTCACACTCTTCAATCATCCCTTTTCTTTGTTGTTTACTACTTTACGTTTCATGTACTTCTTCTCTATTGAAAAAGTCATCTTTTTTATAATCTGAATTGAATAGTGTATGTGGGTAGGCTTCAATTTTTGTCCTTTTTTTTTTTTTTTTTTCTTCTTTAATTGTTTGTGATAAAATTTTTGTTTAGGGTGATACATATTTGAGATTCTGATGTTGGGTTGGTTTTTTTATGGCCTCAACTAGTGCCATGAAATTGCTGTTTTCAATTGGTGTTTGGTGCTCTGCTTATATTACAGTTGCCATTATCTCCTACCTTCGCGTCTTCAGTTATCTTTGTCATTTTTGATTCATTAACACACCCCTCAATTTCAACAACCACAACAAAGAAGAAGCTACTGCAAATGGGTTATGCACAGCTTGTTATTGGCCCTGCTGGTAGTGGAAAGGTACCTCCTTTTTTTTATTTTTTGGTTGTATTGGTTGTTTATTATTGATTATGTATTATGCCCATGATTCAGAATTTTTGTTTTTTGAATTTTTTCTTTTCTTTTTGAAGGGTTTTTCAGCTTTTGGATGTTGTAGACTCTAGTGATGATTTGTTTGTGCTTTTGTAATGCAGTCCACTTATTGCTCCAATTTGTATAGACACTGTGAGGCAGTGGGCCGTTCAATACACATTGTGAATTTAGATCCTGCTGCTGAAAATTTTGACTATCCTGTGTCTATGGGTGAGTAAATTCACAGTGAGAGTCTACATACTTGCTTGATTTTTTGGTAATATAGATCGTTATGTTTTTCTTTTGTTTGTTTCTTTTCTTTCAGATATCAGGGAATTGATTTCATTGGATGATGTTATGGAGGAACTTGGTCTTGGTCCTAATGGTGCCCTTATGTATTGCATGGAGTATCCTTTTGCTTTGATCCAATGGTTAATTGAAATTCTTTTGGCTTTATATCATGTTATCTATTATTTGGGTCAAGGAAAAGTTTTTATGTTGCTTGGTCCATGGCATTGGAGTATACACATGGACCACATTGTAATTGCCCATCATTGGAACTTCTTGATGCTGCAATGTTCTGAGAATTATTGTCTCTTATTCCTTCTTTGCAATATTTATAGTCTCATTGAACTGCCTTAACCAGAATAATAGTGAACTTGAAGACAATCTAGATGACTGGTTGACAGAAGAACTGGATAATTACATGGATGATGAGTACCTAGTTTTTGACTGCCCAGGTGTGTCCGAGTGTTACAGCCTTCATTTATGAATTTAAATATGTAAACATGCCTATATGGTGCTTGCAATTACTAAGTTGAAACTTAAAAGTAAATAATGGGAAAAGGACCAAAAGTCTAGGTCTTGTTTTCAGTTTCAAGACATGTTTGTGAACTGAACCTTAATGAACCTATCTCAGGATGTATACAGAATGTGCGTGCACACCTGCAAACAAACAACCACATCGAATGGTCAACTTTCTTTCAATTTTATTTTCTTTTGTATTCATTTTCTTTTCATGATAGAGAAGCCACTAAGATGTGACCGGCATTAAAGTCTTGGTGGGGCAATTGTTATATGCTGGTGATCATAGGAGATGCTCCTTTTTACTTATTCTTCTTTTATTAGTCTTAGTTTGAAATATGATGTTCAATTTGTTTAATTAGCTCTGTGGAAACGTTCTTTTGTTGAAATTAACTGATTAATTTGGGATTAAGTGTTAGACTTAGTTGAGTTGTGTTGAGTTTTTAATTCTATATTTAAAATTAATTTACTTTGGACATGTGATCGCTTGACAAACGTGAGAATGGAACGATGTCTCTTGACAAGAATGTGCGACTTTGTTTCAAGAGCAAAGTCCTTTGTTTCTCACTCCTCCATCATGACTATATATCTCAGTTCTTGGGGGCCCTACTAGCGTACTTGTTTTAGCTTTTTTTTTTTACTTTATCCCTGTTTGGTCATGTGCACCACCACACATAGTGCAATAATTGTAGAAGTTATTAATATCATAAGGCTGAGGTTTCCCGTCAATCTTACTAGGTAACAGATGATCAGGAAAAAAAAAGTCTATCATTGGCATAATGCTTGTATATTTTGTATATTATCTTTTCTTGCAGTAGATATCTTTTCTCATTTTGGCATTAGCTTAATGAAATGGCAATGCTTCAGGTATTGTTTCATGGAGAAGCTAGAGAATGAATCAAAAGATGATCCCTAAATTCAACTTGTTTAATGTGTTAAAGTTGTCATGCCAATTACAGTATGCTCTGAGATGTAACTTTCTCAATGAATGTCGAAGCTTACTATGCTATTTTTATGTATATCTCTTTGCAACTGGAAAATGTGTTGTAAATTCTTATGTCCTTGATACACTTTATAGGCCAAATAGAACTTTTTTCGCATGTGCCAGTGCTTCGGAATTTTGTGGAGCATTTGAAGCGTAAAAATTTCAATGTTTGTGCTGTATACTTGCTTGATTCACAGGTGTGTTATTACTTCCACTTGGTTTTCTTCATAACTCTCTGCCTGCTCATTTTTCTGCTATCCCTTATTTTTCTAGTTGTATATGTATTAGTTCATCACGGATGTGACCAAGTTTATCAGTGGGTGTATGGCATCTCTTTCTGCAATGATACAACTTGAATTGCCTCATGTTAATATCCTCTCCAAGATGGACCTTGTAACCAACAAGAAGGACATTGAGGAGTGAGCTCCTTACATCTCTATTTTTATTTCCAGTTTGTGTACAACCATTTTACCATTCTAATTTGGGTCTAATTTAATTTTCATTGTTTTCAGTTACTTGAATCCAGATTCTCAAGTTTTGTTGTCAGAACTGAATAAGCGCATGGCTCCTCAATTTGTGAAGCTAAATAAGGCTTTGATGGAATTGGTGAGTGATATTAATTAACTAAAATTACTTCATTTAACATAATGCAGTCCTCTGTTTATTCATTAAAATGATTTTGTTTGTTGATCTTAAACCTCCAGCAATTAAAACTTGTTAAAAAAACTAACAAAGGAAAAAGAAAGCACGATATTCTTAACCAGGAGACTGCTGGGTATTATGCATCTAGTATAGAAGTAGATTAAAGTTGTGTATTTAGTGTCATTTAATACTAGTTTTTGCAGCCAGAGTTTGGTTAAAAGACTCTTGGTTTCACAGGACTGCTTATATGCTTCAGTGTTAAACTTCTTTTTTAGGTGGATGAGTATAGCATGGTGAGTTTTGTGCCGCTCGACTTGAGGAAGGAGAACAGGTACTGTCTCTGTCTCTCATATAGATGCTTGGAATCTCTAATTTGTTTATGCTACAATAACTATTTACATTTCTTTTCTGGATTGATTTGTTTTTGTTACAATAACTATTTACTTTTCTTTTCTGGATCACAAAGTTCAAAAAAAATAATAAAATGCTGCCTTTTATTTTCTAAAAAGTGAATATAAATTAAACATCTGAATAACTGGGAAAGAGGCTGCATGTAATTTGATTGCATGGATGTCATGCATATTAACTGTGTCCACTTCAGAGTGAGCCTTCTGTTAATCCATCTTATCTTACAGTTATTGCTTATGTGCAAAGACTGCTTGTCAGTTTATGTTTTTATTCTATTACTATTATAGTAAGGATGCCGACTACTTTTTATGATCTCTCCTCTTATGTACAAGTGCCTTGTGGTCATAAAGTTGCTCCAATTTGCTGCGAGAATTTTAGGGTTATTTTGCTTACATTTTGAGATAAATCAATTATCAATTGGGAAAAAGTCGCAAAAAGGCATGAATATCACTGGTGTCGTTGGTCTTGTGGCACTTATGATTTAACAAAAAATCTATTTGAATCAGTGGCAGGAAATATTATTGTCTGCTCATTGTAAGCTTTGGTTGGAAAGCCATTAATGTTGCTTGGGGAAGGGGTTATTGTTGGTGAATTTGATCTAGTTGATATTTTTCAATGATCATTTGTTTGTTTTATCTTACAGCATACAGTATGTGTTGGCTCAAATTGACAACTGCATTCAGTATGGAGAAGATGCAGATGTGAAAATTAAAGATTTTGATCCGGAGGATGCTGAATAGAATCATGACTTGCAAGCAAAAGAACTGTTATTGGCGATGCACGCTTCCTTGGCATTAAACAAGGAACTTATGAATATACTTACATCTTGTAGATAAATTAAAGATGGCAATGAGTTGTTATTTTGCGTCAGCTTATACGCCAAGACTTGTGGGTTGTTCTTAAGCTGACAGTCGATGATTATTTTGGCCCCCCTTTTCAAAGTGCACACTGTATATTGTTTTCTTGTTGGAATGATGTGATATGCTTTGTTTTACAGTTCTCAATTCATCACCATTTTTTGTGACCTTTTTCCTTGCTGCTGAAATGATTCTGAAATATAAGAGCAATTGAAGTTCCATTGAACGTTAACAGGAACATTTGAAGTAACAAAGTAAACAGCTATGCAAAATTGCAAAAACAAAAGAACTTGTTAGTCTGACGTCGTATAATCACAACGACAGATTCATCCTGAAGAACTGAAAAAAGTAATAATAATCCAACTATTTATTCCTTGGCTGTAACTTATAATAGCCTGGTTTTTCGTTTTTCGTTTTTAGTTTTTAATTTAGGACGACGATGGGTTTGCGACACCCATCGCAACTCTTTTTTACAAAAATGCCCTCATGATACGGGGGCATTCAATATTTTTTTATTGTCTGGGTTCTTTTTGTCAAAGTGCACCGCGACACTAACAATTGTCCTTTAATTTATGTACATGTAGCATGAGAAATATCACGCGCGCTGGAGACCTGCAGCAAGATGGCAATTAGGTGTCATCCTTGTTTGAATTCATCAAAACCATTTGTTAGAATTTTATTGTTAATGTAATTGCTATTTTTATTGTTAATGGACATAGCGTCTTCTAATTTCTTGCTGACACTGTTTAGCCAGGCAAACAATTCATACTAATGAATGAACCCTTTGATGCCTGCTTGAATATAAGCAATTTCAAGTCTGAATTGAGGATGCATTTATATGAAATGTTGTTCAGAAGAACCTGTTCTGGTGCTTTACACCTTCCATTTTCTGGCTTTCTACTACATATTTTTCTTGTTTGTAATATCATTTCCTGGACCTGGCCAAAAAGAAAAAAGCAAGGTATCTGAACTTTCTGCTGCATCGTCTGCAATTGAACAAATGTAGCTTATGTTGTCTCCAATTATTGCTGCCTGATGGCACATCTTCAATGACTGCTTGGATACGGGCACATAAATCAGTAAAAGAAAAAAAATTAGTAGACCAGGCAAGCAATGTTTCAGAAAATAATTGTTTAATTTTCCACTTCAGAAGTACTGTAACAATGCATATTCAGTGGCGCCTTCACAATAATGTGCTCAACAACTTCATGGCAACTACAAAGATGAATTGTTTCACAGAAGTTGAAATGACAAGCAAATAAATTATGAATCAAGTAACTAATCACTGAACAGGAAAGTCGAATCAAAGAACAGAAATACATATTTTGATAAACTAAAAAAAATTGGAATTTCAAAAGAAAAGTAATTAACTAGATCCTTAATTTATTAGTCATATTTCTATTTATTACCTTTATATTGTCTTCAATAGAACAGGACACCAATGTTTTGGAAAGTTATTGTTTAATTTTCCCCATCAGAATTAATTTGACTTATAGATAACATATCAGGATAACATCTGGCATATAAGTCTTGTCTCCAAGTTGCTCTGATTAACAATAGTCAAGGCTCAGAATGAGTTATTTTTTCTGCAGATATGTTGAGGTTCAGATCCTGAGAAATTTCACAGAAATAAGGATAACGGTTTATATTATAAGTTGAAGCTAAATTCATTATGATCAACATTCAGACTTATTCAAAATATGCAATATACTTATATAATATGGACTGAACAGAGTTGGAAATCTCTATCATTAATGGCACTATTGGATTACATCTGAACTCTGATCAATCTCACTCAAAAGGGTACTAATCATAGAGTACAAAATGTGAACCAAACCTTGAAAAACAAAAACTAAATTGATATATGCATAACAGAATTGTAATCAAAGAATATATATCTGCTATTATGAAAATGTCAGGTTCTACAGAGCCAGCTCCTTGAACTGATACATGAAAGAAAACTAGCTCAAAAATCCC
>CATIWO010213333.1:0-26006 GCA_949673435.1 Macaranga tanarius
TATCCGGGTTAGTCACCGTACAGATCAGATTTTATGCCATTTCATTTATATAAGGTTCAAAATCCATACCCGGCAGGGAAAGGAACAGGGGTATAGGCAGTTGACTTAGTGAACTGAGTTTAAGTGGATTCAGTAGATTAAACAGATTAAGCCGTCTAAGTCAAGCCCATCTAAGCCAGCCTTAGCCAGTGATCCATACACAGTAGATCCATAGCTTCTATACCCGGGTGACCCAGTCGCATATGCAGTAGCTGGTTATAATTTTCCTTGCGATGGTCCGGGACATAGTGATACTTGTGATATTTTAGTGTGGGACCCATTTTATTTGGTGGTTTTTTGAATGTTAAAAACCATTTATCTTTTCTTCTCTTTTATTAGTTTTACTTATTTTTATTTTTCTTGCATTTCTTATTTGTCTTTTTGTTTTTAATTAAGCTTAGTTTTGTTTTTTCTATTTTAGTTATCTTAGTTTTTGTTTTGTTTTTATTTTAATTTTTTTATAAATTTTTTGAAACATCCCTATATTGCTAAGATGTAGAATTAGGTTTAATTTAATAACTTAGCATTTAGAAATTTTTAAATTTTAACTCCTACTCTCTTACCTTATGTTTTGCATTTATCAAAAGTTACAATTCTTATATATTAGGTTAACTTTTCTAAGTATAATCCTGGCTTAATTTAGTTTTTATATGTTAAAACTTCTGTTTAAAATTAAGAATTGGAATTTTAATATAGACGTAAGAGATACTTCTCTTTTCAGTAAGTGAAAAGTGTATGGAATACTATCTTGAGGAAAGTTGGTCTTTGTCGAGTGATTTTAAGTATTAAAACTACTTTTTGTTTTATGAGCTATAGTAAAAACTAACTAATTAAAGTTTAAGCAAAAAAATTGCAAAAATTCATGAGTGCTAAGTAATTAAAAAGCAAAATTAGGTTAAGGGAGGAAGCCTAAACAAAATTCAAAAATGAAAGGTATTCATATACTCCAATACTTGAAAATGAGTGTGAGTAATCGAAAGATACTAAAGTGAGGTGTTCTTATTGAAAATATTAAATTTGATATCTATATTAAATAAAACTTACTTTCTTAATACGGGTGCCCTTAAACCTACAAAAATCAAACTAAATAAGTATTTGTTTTAGATTTACTCATAATCTATGAATTTTATTGTATGGATTCTCATTAATTCCATTGAGAAGTGCTTTAAACTTGGTAATACAAATTTTTTTCCCTTAACATTAGTATTTGTTTTAGATTTATAAGAATTTTGTTAAGTATGTATTATAAAATTCCTTAATATACATGAAATGTAGTTTTGATAAAGTCTTTACTTGAAGACAAGCAAAAATCTAAGTATGGCGAAGTTGATAAATTCATATTTTGAATATATTTAAAGTTATTATTTAATTATTTTTATTTATTATTATTTGATTAATGGATAAATAATGGTTAAAATATGTTTAATTAGAATTATACTTAGTAATTTTGAATTCATATAGGATTAGAACTTAATTTATAGTGATTAAATAGGTTTAAAAAGTATAATCCAAATAAAATTAGGATAGGCATTAATTATTTTTTAAGATTTAATTTATAGTTTTTATTTAAATTGTATTATGTAAATTCTACTTACTTTTGATGTTAAATTTCATGTTTTTCAAGGTTTATGTGATTAGAAGTTAATTTGGATGTAATAAGGAGTAAGGACTTCAAAGAAACCAAATTAAGTGAGGAGAATATGCTGGAATCCATGCATAGCTATGCTACAAGGGTACAGAATCATGCCAAAGTGAAAATAAAAGAAGTTTGCATTCTGTGTAGACTTGTATAGTCATGTCGAACCATCCAGTAACTAAGGGAGCATTTTTCCAATTATTGGACTGTTGTACCAAAGCTATGCATAGTCGTGCCACTACTTAGATCATAAATATATACTCTTGCACATCTATGCAAGAGGGTTGCATGGGGATACTGACCTGATAAAATCTTACTTAAACATAACTTTTCATGGCTTTATCATATTATAACTTCAATAAGAATGAATTAGCTCTAAATGAGGGCCTTTGGGGTGTGGAATTCATCATCCTACATATTTTACATCTTTAATAACATTTAAAATAGGATAAAACATTCAATTCATTCAAGCATCAATGTAGTTTAGATTCTTAGAATTAATTATAAGATTGTGTTTATGGAGTTCAAGAATCCAAGGGCTTTAAATTAAGTTTAAGGGTTTTTAATCTCTTTTTCTTATATTTTCTTTTGATGTTCACAAGAGATATCATGAATTACATTCTTATAATCATGAACGAGTATAACTAAATTCATTATGTGCTAGAGTTCTCTTAGTAGCTTGAGATGTACTGAGTTATAATTTTCATTATAAATTAACTTTGAATTTTTTGCTAATGGATTTTATTCTTGTACTTAATGTTTTCAATTATATTTGTGTTTAAGTATAATGAAATTGAGAGATGATATATGCTTTGTTTTTAATTTTATAAATGAATGAATTGTTAAGTATTTTAAGACTGAGAGGAGATGTATACTTAGAACTTAGAATAAACTCTATTAACATTAATAAAGAGTAAAGATACTTATTAATTATTGATATTGCATATTTTACCTTTGTACTTAAGATTAGTTAATGATTTGTTATGTTATGCTTAGTGTGGATCATTTATATGAGTAATCCCTAATCCACTTTGCTTTTGACTTTAACAAATGATTTAAAAAATTAAGATGTTTGCTTAAGTGTGTTATTAAGCTAGGATTAAAATCATGATTATAGAAGCAAGCTTTAGAGATAAAATAAATCAAAGTTATTTTAGAATCCTTGAAATCTTCATGAAAACCTCTTACAACCTCCTAATTAATCATCAACCTATAAAGATTAAATGAGACCAAGAAAATTAAGTTTTTGAAGCTTACAGTGCTCCTCACAAGTGCTCTTCACGACCATGAGGCAAAGGCTAAAAAGACCGTGAGGAGCACCCATAAGCCAAAGGCGAAAAAGAAGCTAATTAAGTAATGGGACAATGCTACTCATGGTCCCTGCCTACAACCATGAGCAGGATTATGAGGAAGCTTATGATCGTGAGTAGGCTCATGATCTAATTAGAGCTTCCTCAAACACCTATAATAGAGGGCAACAACTATATTTTTTATCCTCATGACCATGAGCCTCCTTTTCACAATTGTGAGCATCCCAAATCTTGTAAAAAGCTGAAATATCATTAAATGAATATAAAGGAATGTTAAGGACAAATTTAGAGGACTCCAATAGCTAGTTTCACATCCTCCACTATAAATACAAGCTCAAGTCTTGACCTGAAAGTGTAGAGAGTTAGTTTAGCAAATTATTTTGTGAATTTATTGACCATTCAAAGGCTTTGTAATTTATTATTAAAAATCTCTTTGTGTTCTCTTTTGTATTTAACTCTTAAGAGAGTTGGTAAGTATTACTTGATAGGATCTCTCTTTCTACAATTTCTTAGGTTAAGGAATGGGTAGTGAGAATCTAAATTAATAAGGTCTAAGCATTAGCCTTATAAAACACTTGTGTTGTAAAACGTTTATGTGTGAGCCTTAGGAAAATACTTGGATTATGAGGTTTTAAGAATGAACATTAGAAAACTCTTAAGTTGATTATAATGGTTGGTGTTGAGCCGTGAAAAACACCTTGTAACAATCTTGGGTAATAAGACTAGATGGTTTGAAAATACTAACTTGAAAAAGAATTAAGTAGAGGAGTAAGATTGATTTAGAATTTAAACCTCCATAAATTGTTATGTGTTCTCTTTTTTTCTCAATCTCTTTTAATTGTCCTTTGATTTCCAATTTTCCCATCTATTTTAAATTCCTATTCACCCCCTCCACTCTCTAGGGCTTTTTAATTGGTATCAAAGATTAGGTTCTAGGTACTTAGTTGCTAGAATTCAAAATCATGGGAAGTACATTTCTTTCTTTTCAAATATATAGACCCTTATTTGATGGGAGTGACCATCTCTTTCGGAAGAATATAATGGAACTCTAGCTTGATAGTGATCCCATTAGACTTTAGGGTGTGATTCTTGATGGGTGGAGTCCTCTAATAGAGTTGGTGAAAAATGTTAAAGTCCTAAAAAATAGAGAAAGATGGTTATAAGAGGAGAAAGAAGAAAATTACAAGAACATGAGGGTCATAACCATTCTTTTTACTTTAATGTCAAGAGAAAAATGATGCAAGCTTCATCAGTGCATTTTGACTAAGGAGATATGGAAGACCTTGGAGAACTATCATGAAGGCAACATCCAAGTTAGATCTAAGAAGGTTCAACTACATGTTTATGAATATTAGTTATTCAAGAGGAAGTCTCATAAAAGTATCACCAAAAT
Organism: Macaranga tanarius; assembly: GCA_949673435.1. Taxonomy (NCBI): domain Eukaryota; kingdom Viridiplantae; phylum Streptophyta; class Magnoliopsida; order Malpighiales; family Euphorbiaceae; genus Macaranga; species Macaranga tanarius. The sequence goes on from CATIWO010213333.1 coordinate 4,379, forward strand.
AACAAAAAGGTTGAATTGCCTCTTAACATCTTTGAGGAAGTTGGACAAGCATTACTCCAAAGATAAAATCAACACAATGATCCTAAGAATGCTACCTAAGAAGGATTAGGTGTCCAAAGTGACTTTTATTGAAGAAGCACATGACCTTTCAAAGCTTTCAACCAATATTCTAATTGGTAAGCTTCTCACTCATGAGTTTACTTTAAGGAAAAGGAAAGAAGAGAAGAAAAGGAGTATTACATTCAAAGCTTCTTAAGATTCAAGTGATGAAGAGTCAGTTGAAGACTCAAGTGAGGATGAAGAAGAACTACCCATCCTCACAAGAAGATTTAAAAAATTCATGATAAAGCTCAAAGAGTCAAAGAAAAGTAAGCTTAAAAAAGCCAAATAAGTCACTTGTTATCAATACAAGAAGCCCAACCATCTTAAAAGTGAATGTCCAACGCTAAAAAATAAGAGCAAATGAGAAAAGAAAAGAAGAAAAGCCTTTAAAACTAGTTGGGATGACTCTTCTAAATCTGAGATGGAGGAAGAACAATAAGAAGCCACCAATCTTTACTTCATGGCTCTAAAGGACAATAATAAGGTACCCTCTACTTCTAACTCTTCTTGTGATGATGATTATAAGAGATCTATTGTAAGCAAACTTAATTTATAATGTAAAAATTTTCTTTTAAAGAAAATGTTTTACAAACTAGAGCTTTCAAAGATGTTACAAGGATTTAATGATTTAAAAGTTAAGTTTTCTAAAGGGATTTCCTCAAATGAACAACTTTTAAATAATATGAAAGCATCTATCCTTTAAAAAAATGAATTTGACAAAACTAAAGAGCAAAATGAAAAGCTTTCAAAAGAAATAGTAGGGGTAAAAACTTCCATTTTCAAGTTTAACAAAAGAAAAGGAAACTCTTGACAATGTTTTGGTTTCTCAAAAGTTTCATAGTGAAACATTTAGAATTAGATATGAACATGGGGCTACATCATCATCATCATCATCCTAAAACAAATTTGTGATAGCCAAACTTGATTTCTTACTTGTTCCTAATGATTGTACTGAAACTCAAACTACTATAGCTAAAGAGTTTCACCCTCCTAGAGGCAAGCCTTTCAAGGCATTTTTCCTATGGGTCAAAGGTCTAAGGCACAAGCCAAAAGACCTTAACCTAAACATCCTTTCATATACACAAAAAAGCACATACTAAACCATGCAACTTCACATAACAATATGCACACTTGTGAACGTATGTCTCATATGCACTTTAAATCTCATATGCTTAATAGAAAAAATGTAAAACACTTTCATGCTAAAAGTACTTATGCACCAAGGCATAATATATTTGCTAACGTTGGATACTTTTATTGCATGAAATTAGGACATCCTAATGATTTGTATTATTATAGGAAGGTTTATCTTAATCTTTTACCTAAAGATTATTTTAAAACTATCCAACCTAGACAATTAAAGTTTAGATTCAAAAAGTTAATTGATCTAATAATGTGTTTTTCTTGAATTGATTGTGTTTTTATATTTTGATATGTCATTACTTGTTTAAATTCAAACTTATAATTTTGTATTGTTAGTTGTTATCTTTTAAGCTATCTATTGATGAATCTGTGAAAATGATTTGTTTAATTTATCAATAAATAAGCAAACATCAATTTTTCTACAGAGAAATTGACCTTTGCATGATAAAAATGATTCTCAAAAGTTGCATAACTTTGGCATGTTATTTTCTCATTGCTCTTCAATATTTTTCATTTGGCACCTTTTTTTTCATTTGATATGTCTTTTTCTTTAAAAATATTCTTTGGACTACATATTGAGAATCATGTTACTATTGCCAATGCTTTAATATATGTTATGCTTGGCATGTCCCACCTTTCATTTGTAATCATGATTGTTTTTTCATTTGATTTTTAACTAGGTGTTAATTGGCATCATTTTTTTTTCACTTGGTTCACTTATTTTTAAATTGTTATCTTTATTTTTTTTATATTAATTTAGTTACCATTTTATTTTTTAATTGGTATTTTTGTTTTGAATTGATGTCATTGTTTTCTCAATTGGCATCTTTAATGTTCATTTGTATCATTCATTCAATTTCATTTGCTTTTTGTTTTTTTCATTTTGTATCTTTCCATTTTGATTTTCTCCTATTATTAATTTGAAAAAAGGGAGAGAAATTTACCATTTTGAATGATAATAATCATGCCTGACTTAAAAATAGAATGCTAGAAAAGGGGAAGAAACTAAATATTTGATATGATTGAATGATATTTGATATATTTAACTCACCTTAGCATACATTGAGGGGAAGAAATTTCAAAATCCCTTGGTATATGATTGAGGGGGAGCAAACCTTGCACACACACACACACTTATGCTTTATTGTAATTATTTAAAATTATATGTCAAAGTTAAAAAGGGGGAGACTGTTGACAATTTGCACGATCAATCCCTGATCCACTTTTATTTTGACTTTAACAAATGATTTTAAATTACTAATATAATTGGATAAGTGTACTATTAAGCTAGGATTAAGATCATGATTATAGAAGCAAGCTTTAGAGATCAAATTAAAGTCATTTTCAAGTTCTTCAAATCTTCATGAAAACCCTTTATACCTCCCAAGTGATCATCAAACTATGGAGATCAAATGAGGCCAAGAAAATTAAGTTTTGAAGCTTACAATGCTCCTCACAAGTGCCACTTATAACCATGAGGAGCACATATGAGCCAAAGGCCAAAATAGAGCTAAGTAATCAAGGGGACAATGCTGCTCACGGTCCCTACTCATGACCATAAGCAGGATTGTGAGGAAGCTCACAACTATGAGCAAGCTCACGATCCAACTGGAGCTTACTCAAATGACTATATCAAAGGTCAAGAATTATATTTTTTGACCCTCATGACTATGAGCCTCCTCATTATGATCGTGAGCATCCTAGATTCTATAAAAAATTGAAATATCATTAAATGAAAGTGGAGGAATATTGAGGACAAATTTTGAGGACTCTACCAGCTAGTTTTATATCCTCCACTATAAATACATGCTCAAGTATTCACTTAAAAGTTTAGAAAGTTAGTTTAACAAATTATTGAGTGAATGTATTGAGTATTCAAAGGCTTTATAATTTATTATTCAAATTCTCTTTGTATTCTCTTTTGTATTTAACTCTTGAGATAGTTGGTAAGTGTTAGTTAATAAAATCTCTCTTTTTATTCCTTTTTTGGGTTAAAAAAGGGTAGTGAGGATCTAAATTAATAAGGTTTAAATGTTAGCCTTGTAAAGCACCTTATGTTATGAAAAATTTAAGTGTGAGCCTTTGGAAAACACTTAGATTATAAGGTTTTAAGAGTCAACCTTAGAAAACTCTTGAGTTGATTGTAATGGTTAGTGTTGAGCCTTAAAAAACACCTTGTAATAATCTTAGGGATTAAAACTGGATGGTTTGAAAATTCTAACTTAAGGATAAGTTAGGTAGAAAAATAGAATTGATTTATAATATGAACCTCTATAAAATTTTTTATGTTCTCTTCTTCTCTCAATCTCTTTTAATTTTCTTTTGATTTTTAATTTCCCTTTAATCTATTTCAAATCCCTATTCACCCCCTCTGAGGCTTTTCACTTACTAAGATGAGAGTCCATAAGTTATAGCTAATAATTGATTTAACTAAACAACCTTATAATTTCTTAAGAAAGAGTTATAAGAACATAAGTTGGTAAGCATCATATGTATGAAATTTGAGTTAAGCTATGGCGATAATAGTTTAGTTCATATACATATGAACAAAGTGAAAGGAAAAATCTTAATACATTGCATTGACATTGATAGTTGCTTAAAATTAATTAGCTTTGTTTAAAGTTTGATTTAGTTTTAGATTTAGTTTAATTTTTATTCTTAATTTAACTGCTTTTAAAACTTTATTAAATCATTTACCCAAGTAACTAACTAAGTGAAATAATATTAAACAAACTAATCTACATGGGAATGATACTATACTGAATTACTATTGTTGGTGCAATTTTTATTTGATCGGATTTGAGCGTACTAAGGGAGACTAATTCCTGGAGACTAATTCCCCAAATGAATTCTAACTTCTTCAGACGGGTGTGGTTTCTTAAGCGCCTTTGCCATAATTTACTTAAGTTCTAACGAGTTTGTAAATTGTAACAGTAATAATTAATGAACAATAAAATGGTAAATTGTAAAAAGAAAATTTTTTGTTAGGGTAGTGATAAATGAGCTTGAGAAAATGATAAACGTGAATTGTATTTAAACAAAATAAAATACAAGATTGCTAAGAAAATCATAAAATTTGATAAAAGCTAAAGAAAATGGCTATTGGATTTGATAATTTACTAATGATTGGTTAATTGGTTGATTATGTGTCTCCTCTGTGTCATACTTCCTCCCCTTTTATAATCCATCAATTTGGTATAGAAGTTCAGGCCTCTTTAATTTTCAATAATTCTTTCCATAAATTTTGTAACCTTCACGTCACTTGAATTACCCCCATAACTCATTAGTCCCTCAACAGTTCTCTCTGGAACTTTCTTTCTTTCCCCCCTAAGCCAGCTTTCATTAAATTAAATACAATTGGGTTGGGCTTAGTGGAGTGGGCCTGTCATTAGGCTTAAAATTAATATTGGACCTAAATAATATCCCCCAAATATAATTAGCTTTGGGCCATGCCTAAAGCTAATTTATATAGTATAAATAGCTCTCTTTTTCTTTCTTTCCTAATGTTACTTTCTTTACTTCTTTTTTTCTTCTTCTCTCTCAACTATGCCTAGGCCCAAGGTGAAATTTGATGATTTCACCAAGCACTTCTGCCAAGTCATTCATCCTCAGCTCTATGAACAAGCCTGAATTAAAGCCGAGTGAAAACGGGCCCAAAAAGGTATTATAAACAGATAAGAATGGGCCAAAAAATACTATGAAAATTTGGCCTCCTCCAATTCATCTGCTAACTTTCCTTCTTTAAATCAGATTCAAAATTCTAATCCTAGGGAAATTAATATCTCTTCCTATTCTAGTGCATTTCTTTAAGGAAATTTTGAGCTAATTAAGGAAACCACCAAAATTCCCTCCATTAAAACCCTAAAACTCTTCCTTTTTCAATTTTTAATTTTCAATAAAATCCATCCTTCCTTCAAAATCCAAAATCCTACCTCCTTCCCCCTTCTTCTTCTTTCCTCACTATCTCTCCCTTCCACCATAACTAAGCCTCAAGCCATCGTCACTGAACCTAAGCCTGAGGCTGTCATCGTCACAGCTAAAGAAGACACCATTACTGCTGCCATTGCCACTTACAGAGGAGAGAATCAGGCCATGCAAGGAAAGAAGACTGCTGCCCTTGACGCCATTCACCTCGCTCCCGATGTTGCTGCTGGTTTGGCCATCGTCAATGCCACTAAGAGGAGGTGCGCTACTAGCCTCGTTGTGCATGAAGAAGATGTTGTTGCTACTAAAAAGAGAAGACCCGACGTTGCCATTCTTCCTGATGCCACCACCGACATCATCCGAGAAAAAGGAGAACTGCCGCCACTCTCGTTGCCTCCCTCACTACTACCTCTACTAGTGGCAGCTATCTCACTAGTTTTACGGCCTTCTCTTCTACTCCTAGTGCATTCTGCAGCTTCAGTAGGCCTACCCTCAAAATATATACTGGGAGGAAACGCCCTTCATCAGGTAATTTTCTATTAACTCTGTGTATTTCTATACTCTGTAATAAATATTGATGTGATGAATTAGCCATTGTGTTGTGTTGTGAATGTTGGTTATGGGAAATTGCTTTGTAGATTGAAATTGTGTGCTTAGAAATTTAAGGGAGATACTGCCCAATTTTTCTCTCGTACTGATAACATAGCATGTTTATTGTAAATTGATGCCATATTCTATGCATTATCATTGATAGAGCTGTTTAGATGCAATTTTGCAAAAATGCTTGTCATTACATGCTATTTCCCCTTACTGTATCCATGTGCATCTTTGCAAAAATTGACTATAGGCCTGAAATTATTTTGGCAATTAATGCCAAAATGATTTCTTTTATAATTTTGGCCTATTTCAAAAATTTATTTAAATGAAATTCTTTATTTTGGTTAAATTTTTAATATAAGGGTACCAAAATATGTTCAAAGCCAATTTTCATATTATTTCCTCAATAAATTAGCTTATAAAATTTGCATTTTTCCATCATCCCTATCAATATTGTTTTGAGCATTAATCCTTACATTACCCAAGGAAAAATATTATTTTTCCATTATTTAGCATAATATGCCAAATATAATCCTTAACTTTACAAAACTCCTGGGGTAATAAGCATATTAATGCATTTTATCATTGACAAGGCTATTTTGACTCATTACCCCCTTATTTCCCCTGCAAATTTTGTCTGTTTTATTATTTCCCACTTTTGGACCATGTGGCTTAATTTTGTCCTTTCCCTCAAGAATAACTTCTCCATACTTTTCTAGCTCATTACCCCTACATTTCCCCAAGCGAGTTTCGCCAATTTAAATCAATTTTGCCCTTTTGCACCATTTTAATTAAGTACGCGGATGAAATGCCTTGGACCTTAGGGGCTTCGACTTTGACTCTCTGTGACTTGATTGCAAACGTTTAATTCAGATATGATGCCTGTGATGTTATCTAGTACTTTATACCTTTCATATTGATCATGTGGAGCATAGATATTGTAATGTATATCCTTTCATGGTTGCCTTTATATGTAGCTTATGACAAGGCATACTTTTGCTTTAATTCATATTTTTTTAGAAAATTTTATGACTGTATCACTGTTCACAGTACATTTTGCACCACAACCATTCATTTTCATTACCAAACATCAAATTTTCAGTAGAAATGCTGCCAAAATTTTGCAAAATTTTACCTAAAATTCATAAACACACCATAAACTAAAAACAACACTTCAAACAAATGCAAACTTCATTTATTTATTTACAAAGTGGAAAACATAGCCAACTTACAAAAAAAACCCAACATAGAATAGTACCACCATATGAATAGTGGTAGTTTACAGGCCATTAGCTAGACATTCATTTTTCTCAGCCTTTTCTCATTTCCCCAGGGTGGGGAAATATTTCTTCAGGTATTTGACATTAATAATCCTTTTATATGGTATTCTCTAAGGTTTTTAACTAATATGCATTCCCCTCTAAGACCTGATGTATTCTAAATGGTCCTTCCCAATTTGAAGACTATTTTCCCAATTCCCTGTCTTTAGTTCCAGGAGGTAGAATGACTTTCCATACTAACTCACCAACTTCAAACTTCTTCTTTTTAATTCTCTTATTATAAATTTTGGAAATCTTTGTTTTCTAGGCTAGCATATTGGTCAAGGCTCTAAGTCTTTCTTCGTCCACATTTTCAAGCTCCATTAACATAGCTTCTGAGAATTGTTCAGGAGTCAAGCTATTTTGTCTGCCCACTCTTAAAGATGGAACAGACACTTCAAATGATAGAATAACATCATGTGCATAGGTAAGAGCAAAGGGACTAGTGTCAATTGCTTCCCTCTTAGAAGTTCTGTATACCCATAAGGTTTCAGATAAAATTCTCGGCCAGTCCCTTGGATTATCTTCCAATATCTTTTTCAGTAATCCAATGAGAATTTTGTTTGAAGCTTCAGCTTGACCATTGGTTTAAGAATAATGAGAATTTGAATTTAAGAGTTTAATATCATACTCTTCTGCAAACTCCTTCATTTATTCACTAGTGAACATAGTGCCTTAGTCAGTGGTGATACTCTAAGGAATACCAAATTTATAGATGATGTGTTTCTTGATAAAAGAAATAATATCCCTTTGCTCAACTTTCTTCATGGGAATAGCCTCCACCCACTTAGTGAAGTAGTCAGTAGCTACAATGATGAAACAATGGCCCTTGGATAAAGCTAGATATATCTTGCCAATCAAATCAATTTCCCATCCCCTGAACGGCCAAGGTTTAACCACCGGATAAAGATCATCTGTAGGAACTCTTTGAATGCTTCCATATTTTTGACATTATTGGCAGCCTTTGGCATATTGGATGTAGTCTTTAACTATGGTTGACCAGTAATAGCCAAGCCTGTGAATCAACTACCTCATCTTTCTTCATGCGTGATGAGCTCCATAAATTCCCTCACGCACTTATTTTAGAACCTCTATTGGTTTTAGGAAAGCTATGCATCTAAGTAATAACCAATCAAAGGTTTTTTTGAACAACTCTCCTTCTAGCAAGGTGTAATTTAAAGTTTGAGCTCTGATTTTGAAAGGTACTCTTCTGGCAGGATTCTCAAGATAGTCTTTAATATCCATTTGCCAATCTCCAGCCACATTCAAATCAGTACTGAAGATTTCCACCTGTATCCCTTTTTCTAGGATAGATAGATGATTTCTTTTCTGTAAAAAAAATTATAAGTTAAGTATTCAGATAATCTCAGGCTAGAAGCAATATGAGACAATTCATCAGCTTCCTAATTTAACTCCTTAAGCACATGCATATAAGATACACTATTAAATGTTTCAACCAACTGAATAGCTGATGTAAAATAAGGTGCTAAAGAAATACTTATACACTTATATTCCCCCATTAACTGCTGAAGGATAAGCTGGGAATCACCAATTACTAGTATCTCTTTTGCACCAAGGTCATAATGAATTTGAAGCCCTATGATCAAAGCCTCGTATTCAGTTTGGTTATTGGTACACTCAAAGTCCAAGTTGAAGCTGAGAGCTATTTTGGTTCCCTCAGATGATGTAATCACTACCCCTACTCTAGCTGACTTTTTCGTAGAGGAGACATTAAACTTAAGTGTCCATGGCTAGATTTCCACCTTGCATACTGGAAGTTCACTCTCATTCTCTTTAATAGTTTCCAAAGCAGGATGATCAGCTACGAAGTCAGCTAGTGTTTGGCCTTTCACCGACTTTTGGGAGAAATATACTAGAGTGAACTTAACTAGGCCCAACAACCATTTGCCAATCTTTCTAGATAGCACAGGCCTGTTCAACATGTATTTCATTATATCAGTCTAAAAAATCACATACACCCTGTGTTGTAGCAAATAATGGCTCAATTTAGTGCATGCAAAATATAATGTCAAGTATAATCTCTCAACATATGAATATTTCACCTCCATAGGAGATAGAATCCTACTCAAATAGTAAATAACTTGCTCTCTACCTATTGAATCGTTTTGAGCTAGCAAACATCCAATAGATTAATTTGCGGCAGAAATATATAACTTTAAAGGAATTCCCTCTCTAGGGGGAACTAACACAGGTGGTTGGAAGAGATACTATTTAATCTTATCAAAAGTAATTTGATGTTTCTCTTTAGTTACCTATTTTAAATTCAACAAATCAACAAATTCTCTAGTCTTTCCAGCAAGATTAGAGATAAACTTTCTAAGGTAATTCACTTGCCCTCGGAACTTTTGCAGCTCCTGTTTGGTTTGCGGCGGCTTGGCTTCAAGCATAGCCTTTACCTTATTTTTATTTACCTCAACACCTCGCTAATACACTAAAAATCCTAAAAAATGTCCAACCACAATATCATCAATATAAATTTCCATATGCTGGCTAATTATATCATGAAAGATTGTATTCATGGCCCTTTGGTATATAGCACCTATATTTTTCAATCTGAACGACATGACCAGCCATTCAAATATCCCAATAGAACTAGGACACCTGAAGGCAGTCATAGAAACATTTTCCTTGGCAATGAAAATTTTATTATAACCTGAACAGCCATCCATGAATGACAATAATTCATTCCTAGTTGGCCTTATAAAGCCAGCCTTAAGGAGCTTTTTGATTTCATCCTTCACTTTTATCTCTACCTCTTTTGACATTCTCCTAGGAGGTTGCTGGAATGGGCAAAACTCATGCATGATAGAGAGGCGGTGCTCAACTACCTCTCTGCTCAATCCTGGCATTTCTGTGTAATCCCAAGTAAAACAATCTTTAAAATTTTTCAATAACTCTACTACCTCTTTCTTTAGCTCAGGTTTCAATAATAAACTGATGTAGGTCACCCTTGGCTCTTAATCAGTGCCAAGGTTTATTTTCTCTAATGGATCCTATACTTCATGTTTATAATCCTCTAGATGAACCGGTGCCTTTTGCACATCCTCTAGTTTTTAATTCATTAATGCTTTCATCTGGTTCCTCTTTACCTAGTATCTCTATCCTATCTACTTCTATGCTTTCTTTAGCTATCTTATCCATCACCTGCTGCACATGCACTATCTGTATGGCAGCTACAGCTACTGCCAGCTCTTCATTATTGTAACTATTCATCAACTTCCTTAATAAGAGGATATCCTACTAGCCTGTATGGCACGATGGCTTTTTATAGAAGATCTAACTGTTGTTGAACTATTTCCTCCATATCTTCTTTTGGGACATGAAAACTCTTTGGATCAGTATTAGTTTTCCTCCCAGTAAACTTGATAGGCCCAAGGTCTACATCATAAAACCTAGCCTTCAAATTGTCTGAGCATGTATTGAAAGGTATTTTTTCTACCCAAACTACCTCCACGTCATTGTTATTCCATAGTATCAAAAACTAATGTAAAGAGGATGGCACACACCAGTTAGCATAAATCCAGTCCCTCCCCAGTAGTAAGTTATAACTTATGATAAAATCCACCACAAAGAAAGCATTAAGTGATTCCTTTCTTCCCACTATAATCTCAACTGTAAGTACCCCAATTGTTTTAGTAACTTCTCCTGTGAAAGCAGCTACTGTGATATCAGTGGCTATCAACTCATTCTCTCCTTTGCCCAAAGAGTATAGTAACCTGAGTAGCATAATATTCATTACCGACCCATTATCAATAAGGACCCAGGAGAAAGGCTTGCCATTAAGATGTGCTCTTATATATAAAGGTTTGATATGCCTAGTTTCTTCCATAGATGGCTTCTCCATAATAATTCTCTTAGGGAAATTCGGCCTAGTGGCCTGAATTGTGACTCTACTAATAGGTTCTTCATTTTCCCTTAGGAGTAATGCCCCCCGAGCATTCTGGATCTTAATCACATATTCTTCTTCAACTTGTTGCACCATGAACTCCTCAGGTGAAGTAACTGTAGCACACCTAAATGGCATAGGTTTTCCATCTATAGTAAAGTTGTCAATCTCTATATCATCCACATTTGGTTCCTTAATAAATGGCATCAGCTCATCTGTGCTGCCAATAGATTCCTCCATGTTAGAGATTGGATCCTCAGTTGCCTTGCGCTTGAATTTAGATTTTGCACTGGATTGAATCCATGGCTCTTTTTGTCTCCTTTCAGCTACCTTTTGCCTTTAAAGCCTCCTCTTCTGCGTCCGTGTAAGTGGTTGAGGAAACTTCTTGTGTTCCACCTTATGCCACTATTGGTTGGATGGCATAGGAGGAGGTAATACAAATCTAAGTTGCCTCCTGTTGAACCTTAGTGGTGACCTCCTATCTACCCTCCTTCCTCTGGATTTAAAATTCTTTTTTGGCACATTAGGAGGAGGTAATCTCCTATTTATGAATATTTATTGGGGTCGTGGTCTTCAATGGCTCCTGCATTTGTATGGACTGCTATTTAAACCTTAGATTTATTTCCCTTTATCATTTTTCTTGCCCTATCCTGTAGGAACAATATCATTCACAGAAAAATTATTAAAATATGGTTTAGAGTATTTCACTAAGTAGTCAAATTTGCCAAAAGGCTGCCCCAATGTGTCCCAGACCTCCTGCTTTTCTTTAAATCCATTAAAGCCCTCAAATCCACATCAATGGAGTTTAGTGTGGTAACTAATGGAAAAGGATCTTCCTCAATAAGCATTGTCTCCTTTTTCTCAGGGAATTTTAAGACATCTTTATTGATACGATCCTGTACCACATTCCTAAACACCCAGCATACATTAGTAGAATGGTTAAAAGAATTATGGTACTTATAGTAATCCTTCCCTTTCAATTCCTCTTTAGTTGGGTTCTTGTGTTCTAGAGGTAACTTGATAAAATTCGCATTCAAGAGGAAATTAAAGATCTGCTTCATTTTTGAAACCTCAAAGGTGTACTGAGTCTGAGGATTAGAACCTTGAGGCTTCTTCTATGCCTCTAGGGACTTCCTCTCCAAAAGAGGGCAAACACAGGAGCCTGTGGTAACAAGATCAGCTACTGCCACTTCAGTACTTGAGACCTCATGGAAATAAGTTTCCATGGCAGCCTTTCTTCTCTAATTCTCTTCCTTCAGTAATTCCTCATACTCAGCGACGTTCGCAGCCAACTTATAAAAGTCCTTGAATTCCATCTCTTGAAACTTCTTTCTCAACTTAATATTCAGACCTCTTTAAGCCATTTTAACATATTTAAATTCAAGAAGGAAGATCTTACACATGTTCCTCATCTTCTTGAATCTAACAATGAACAAGTATGCACTTTCACCGGCTCTTTGAGTCACTTTGGATAGCTCAGCAATACACACCTCAGGCTCAGCATAGAAGAATTATATATGAAATTAACGCTCCATCTCCTACTAGGTAAAGATGGAATTCCTGGGCAAGGTGGCATACCACGTGAAAACTACACCTGTCAGAGTGTTAGAAAATAACCTCAATCTGAAATTAGAAAAATTCTTATAATTAGCCAATTCACCACATTAGATTGTAAACCGAGCTATATGTTCCAAAGTGTACTGCCCACCCTCCCTAGAAAATAATGAAAACTCTAGGATATGATACCCCCTAGGATATGGATTGTCTCTATCAACAGCATTAGGGTATGGCTTGTGAATCTACTTTGGCGCAGTCCAAGACCATACAATTCTTGCACAACATCTCTTATAGCATCTAGATCTACTCCTCCTCTTGGAGCTTAGGGTACTGGAAGATAAGCTTAAGGTATTGGATTTAGCCCCTGGGGTAATTACAAATTAGCTTAGGAAAATATCATTTGTCCTTGGGGTAAAAGTACATGCCCTTGATGAATGTTGCCTCCTGAGGCTTTTCCCTGGTGGGTAACCTCCAAATCATAAATTCTAGGCTGAGAGTTCGGATTTGTCCTACAAATAGCTGATTATTAAGGATCAATATAATATTATTAAAGCCATTACCATTGCGACCAGAAAGGCCATTCTAATTAGTCACTCTACTAAGGATCCTAGACTCCTCCCTCATGTGTAGGGGAATATACCTTTCCTCCACAAGATTCTAGATTCCAACATTAGGTCTGACAGCATAAGATAAATGTCTAGCATCTCCTTGAGGTTGGACTGCCACCTTTGGAGATGTTTTTTGACTCCCTTGCTTCAAGTAAGCCTCACCTATTTTGGTGAATGAGGATGTTATCTCCTGCAAGGTCTGGTTCATAGTATTACTCATTTATCGAAACATAGAATTCATTCGAGCCATTGAATCTTGAACATCTTTCAACCCATCCAAAAGGATGGTTTGGGCATTTGAGCCCTCAGTTACAGTTGTAGTAGTATTAACAATTTCTAATTCTTAGCCATTAGAGCTAAGGGGTGCCCCACTTAAGGCTTGTGTCTGCTCAGAAGGCACTTGATTCTCATGATGTTCAGAGTCATCATCAGTAGTTTCTACTAGCGGATTATTGGTGGAATCACAGACGTCAGAGATTTCTTTTCCACTTCTAACTCTGGTCATCCCATTAGAATGTATCCCACCGATCATGCCAAAAGATTATTGGTGCAATTTTTATTAGACCGGATTTGAGTGTGCTATGGGAGACTAAATCCCTAAATGAATTCTAACTTCTTCAGACGGGTGTGGATTCCCAAGCGCCTTTACCATAATTTGCTTGAATTCTAATGAGTTTGTAAATTGTAGCAGTAATAATTGATGAACAATAAAATGGCAAATTGTAAAAAGGAAAATTTTTGCCGGGGTTAATGAAAAATGAGCTTGAGAAAATGATAAACGTGAATTGTATTTAAAAAAAATACAAGATTGCTAAAAAAAGCATAAATTTTGATAAAAGCTAAAGAAAATGGCTATTGGATTTGATACTTTGCCAATGATTGGTTGATTGTGTGTCTCTTTTGTGTCATGCCTCCTCCCCTTTTATAATCCATCAATTTGGTATAGAAGTTTAGGCCTCTTTAATTTTCAATAATTCCCTCCATAACTTCTATAACCTTCACGTCACTTGAATTACCCCCACAACTTATAAGTCCCTCAATAGTTCTTTCTGGAACTTTCTTTCTTTCCCCCTTGACTAGCTTTCACTAAATTAAATGCAATTGGGTTGGGCTTAGTGGAGTGGGCCTATCATTGGGCTTAAAATCAATATTGGGCGTAAATAACTATATTACTTGAGCGTTCCCTAAACTTACAATTACCACCAATCAATTATCATCATTGTACAACATGAAATAACAACCAGAATGTTAATGGATGAAGCATCACTCTATTTGGAACAAAGAATAGCAATTGTTCCACCATTGAACATAAGACTACATTTTTTCAAGAGCAAGCACTCCCAAAATCCTATAAGCCGAATGATAGATCCACTCAGTTAAAAGAAGATTTAAAATCACTGTAATACTGCATAAAATTGCCAATGATCTTGATAAGTGAATGAAGTCAAGGAAACTAAAAGTTGATAATGTAGTGTTGAAATAGAAAAAAGAGGGGAAAGAAGAGAACATAATGAAAAGAAGAAAGAGAAGAAAAGAGAAAGGAAAAAATTTCAAAGCTAGAGCAGAGAAGAGAAATCCAAACCCGACCAAAGATGCATGTTTATTAATATATCTTCGACCTAGGGAGCATACTAACCGAGATTGTAACACCTAACCATACCAATACTCTTATTAGAAGGTCGCATCCTTGATCTACCTAACGTAAGCACTGTTAAGGCCAAGTATTACTTCTACCTTGTCCATTACTTATTAACTTTTATAACTTAAATATATAAATAAAATATACCCCACTAGTTCAAATAATAATTACAAGATAACTATTGCAATTTTCTCCTAGTAATTTATACATAAATTTTATATTATAAAATAATTGAATACTAATTGCTCAAACCTATAATATATCTACTACCAAATATTCTAACATAATATTACTCTTGAGGCTCTACGCTGCACTCGCTTTACCTACTATTCACCAAGCTATCTTTCAGACAGCTACTCACAACAACCTGTTACTCTGAAAAATTTTATAGAAAGGAGTGGTGAGTATTTCTGAAAGAAAATACTCATGGAGTGAAACAGAGTACAAATAGGAAATACCCAAAGAACAACATTACAATAGAACCCCAATAACAAATCTCAGAAGTAAATATTTAAATATCACAGTGTAGCAAAAAAAGATTTGCACATTTTAAAGCATTTCTAATAAACATGAATTGTTATTACACTTTTGTCACGCCATAAGGATAAATGTTTAAAACAACTCTAACCTTTAAAGTTTAAATTTAAATTTTAAATATTTGAATAACTTTCCCCATCATCATACACATCATACTTATTCTAGTATGACCCAGTTATATTTGCTACTTGGCGTCTTGGTCTCATGCCAAAACTTATACCTTGGTGCTCATCGCAACTTTCAATCAAACTTTAGGTAGTGTTCTTACTTTCTTTTTATCTATAGAACCACAATACTTAGATGTATTTATATTATTTTTGACGCACTACACCAAATGCATAAGTAGATATCAGTGTGGCTAGTATTATTACCACACCAAAAATTATTATAATTATTCATCAATAATGTGTTGGCCTGGCCACCAGAGGTTGTGCCCGCATAACCCAAAGTAAATGTCACAAATAAAGCCTTATCGTATTTATATTGCTCACCCATAGCCAAATTACATTTCCGTCAATTCCTTTCAAATGTTGTATCCCACATATGATCTTATATCTCATTAGATAAGGTGAAAGGCTGTGTCCTGGACACATCATGCTAATTCACCGAACCCTGCCATGTCCCCGACATGGACTTAGTATCTTTTAGTGCCATATGTGCTTGTGCTCATTATTATATCATTCTTTAAAAGTTCTCGTGTACTCATATATTATTTTTACTTTATCATACCTTTCTTTTCACATTTGTTTCCCGTAATGTTCTTTAATTATTACTTTTATGAATCAACAATATTATTCTCATTTGAATAATTTTTTATTGTAAATTTCCAAAAACATTCTTATAATTGGTTTATTCGAACATTTCATATCTTTAGTCTTTATGTCGAAGACTTGAATTAATTCTTGTATTCACTTAGAATTTGGATGTTGTAGCATTCTTGCTCAAACTTCTCTATGTCTTAAGTTATGAAATCATTTCTTAAATTGATAAAGCTTGTATATACATATATACATATCTTAAACTTAGCTATATATATTTTACTAAAAATAAGTCTCATTAGGGCTCTTTTTGGTTGTATTTAATGAATTAAGTGTTCATATACGTGTATACATATTTTCAGTTGAAGTTACATTGTCATTTTTAAAGTTTTGGTTGTTCGATTGCTAGCTCAAGGCACAAAGGCACCTCCTCAGTGCTGAGGCATCTTCTTAGTGGCACTAAGGCACCTCCTCTATGCTGAGGCATCGTCTAAGTGATATGTAGAGGCACCTACAACATTCCAGACTCTATTTTTCTCAGTTTTAGAAGTTGTTTCTCATTCTAATTTATTCTAGACCTTCATATCTCAATTTTAGAGGGTTAAACTTTTAAAAAAAAAAACTATTTTACCTATAAAATTTCTAAATCAAGGCTTAAACAAATTCATTCATAAATAACTAAATTTCAATAAATCAAGAAGAGAATTCATGACAACTAAAGTTTAGAGCTTGAAGAAAAGTAATTTGGTGACTTCCAATACCAAGATAGAGATTGGAATGATGAAGGGAAATTCTTCCAAATTCAAACAATTCCATCATTAAAATTTTCGAAGGTTCTATACTTAAACTTAACATAACTTGTAAACTTTAACTTGAACAAATACTTCATAAATTTCAATAATTTGTTAGTCTCAAGTAAAGAAATTAATAAAAAGATCAAATAACAATTCTAACAAAACCAAAATTATTATTCTTAATCAAATATTAATAAATCCAAAACATGATTATTCAAGAATAAAATTTAAAAATTTTAAAGAGAAGAAATATAAAATTTTACTCACAAATTTTTGCTATTTAAAACTCCAAAAATTTCTTGATCAATTATCTTCACCCAATTAATTTCTAATCAAAGTAAAGCTCTTAACTTTTTTTTCTCTTCTCTTCTTCTTCCTTCTTCAAATGTTTAATGTTTTTTTCTGTATCAATTTTTTTTTAAAATTATTGTTACTATAGCAAATCCACTCGTCTAAGTTATTATTATTATTATTATTATTATTATTATTATTATTAATTCTTATATTCTTGTTATTGTAGCAAATCCCCTTTTCTAAGCTATAACATATATTTATTAATAATTTTTTTTTACTTTAGCCCTTAAACTCCTCACTCTTTCCTCTTTAGTCCTTCCTCAATTTTCTTTAGTTTAATTAAATCTTATCCTCTTATCAATTTAGTCCTTAAATTGATTTATTATCCACCAATTTAAAATTAAATATTACTATTTAATTATACCGACTAAGTCACCTCGAGGTCAGGGATGTTATGATTCTTCCCATTTTAAAAGAATATCATCCTCGAAATTCGACGGACACTTACCATACTATTACTAAGAGAATCACTTTACTATAATCTCTATCCCTCTCATTACAACCACAATTCCATTTTTTATAATTCTTTATATCACTACTCAATTTAATAATTTCCTCATTTAATTCTTGTACTACCAACATACATGTTTCGTACTAATAGCAATTATCACTAAATTAACGATTATATCTCAAGATAAATAATTTTCTAAGTCCTAAACCTCAATATCACAATTTCAGTAATTTCAATATTTGTTACTTATGTTGACAAATAGGTAGAATCTCATGTTATTCCATTCCTTCTTTCATCTTTATTACATATATCTCCTTGCTTTGTATCTTACCTAACACTAATTCTTATAGTAATTCTTAAGATTAGCCACAATTACAATTAATATAAATAAATTTATAACACTATGATTTGCCTATCTGCTAAGGAATCTACCTTATAGATTGGCCATACATTTGTTTT
The DNA here is from genome assembly GCA_949673435.1 of Macaranga tanarius. NCBI lineage: Eukaryota > Viridiplantae > Streptophyta > Magnoliopsida > Malpighiales > Euphorbiaceae > Macaranga > Macaranga tanarius. The sequence goes on from CATIWO010213333.1 coordinate 22,528, forward strand.
TTGCATCAGGCGTATTTACCCCTTGCTACTCAATTGCTACAAATATTCTAGCTTGCTGCTCGTTGTCACTAAAATTATTAAACTCTTATAGCCTACTCAACAAAGTCCTAAACATTCCACCAGCTTCACTTTGTCCTCCAACAGTTATTGCATTTTGGGGTTCATATGATCCTTGATCGGATATTTCCTCTTATACTACTCGTGCATAGTCCCTAGTATGATGGCGCAACCTATTGCACCAAAAACACCTGACATCCTTTCTAGGATAATCATCTATATGGCTCGTCTTACACCTATTACACCAAGCTATTACAGTTTTTCCTAACTGCACAGAGTTTACAATCAACTATTGCTTATGCGGTGCCATCAGTAAACTCTGAAATACTGGATTACCTTGAAGTTGACTAGTTTGCCCAATCTTATCTTTTCCTTTAGAATATGGGTGGAATCGTGATTTTTCATTTTCTATTTTCTTTTTATTTTTCCCATAGGATTCATATCGATTCATAGCTGTGGCCCTTATAGTTTGCTCTAACTCTTGCTCTAATTTTTCTTGCTCCATTGCTTTTTCAAATAAACCTCTAAATGTACCAATGTACAAATCCAGTTTGCACCTCAAGATAATATGTAATCTCTCTTTAAATTTTTCACTTTTCATCTCCTCTATAGGATAAATATCCTTTGTATACTTATACAAATCCTCAAATTTATCCATATATTCTCTAACAATTATCGAACCTTGTACTAATCTAATAAACGAAGCTATTTTCTCCTTCCAATAATTTTTTGTGATATATTCCTGAATAAACTCTTCTTTAAAAATTTTCCAAGTTAAAGCTTCACCAAACAGGTTCTTAACTCTAGTTAGCCATTCATCTACCTTATCAAACATCAAACCGTATACATTACCCATCTTTTTCTCATCACTTAGCTGTAATGTATTAAAGGCTTTCTCTACAGTCTTTATCCATTTGTCGGCTTGACCAGGATCTATGGCACCATTAAAATCATACGTCCCACACTTTTTAGCATGCTAAAAAATATCTCCTGGGTTTTTATACCTTTCTCTCTCAGTCATTATTGTTGTCGTAGTGCATGACACTTTCGTAGCATCTATATATACCCCTAGTGGTTTTAGAGCATCTACTACATCCTCTTGCACTCGTAAAGCATAGCAATTATTTGCTATCCTAGGTACATTTCCATAATTTATCACAGAGACCCTAGATCTTAACCTTTTTTGCTCGCAACCTACTCGAGCTCCTTGTAATTGCATCCAACTCCTATTCGAGTTCTTTGTCCAATCAACTATACTAATTCTTCTTTGATGTGTACTAATCCGCAAGCATACAAAATTGTATCAAGTAGTAAATAAATATATCGTCCCACAGAGATTTGAAGTTGAAAACTGTAGTACTCACAATATTTGATTGTTTAGACAACGAAATAGAGTTTGGAATTTTAAAGAAACTAAATTAAGAAAGGTAAAAACATAAATTTAATGCAAATTTTAAAAGCTAGGGTTCCTTATTCTCAATTGACCATTTCAAAGGATTGATTACATAACCAGGTCTACACTAGTTCTAATTTATTTTGAAGGGATCTTAGAAACTATAGATTTTCCTCTCAAATAAACCTATAATTAATTAGAGATTAATCAATACTAAGTTAACTGGCTCTCACCAATCTAATTCCTTTTGATTCCAATTTTAAACATAACCTTTAATCAATATTGATTCACTTAATTGTATCTCAACTAACTAAGCAACCAATAGGTCATTGTCATTTCTTACAGAACCTATCTCTCGATTAAGCCCATAGTGTCAATTCAATTTTAGGTTGATCAGTCCTAAAATGACATTAAGCACAATAACAAACAATGAATTAAATCTAGCAACCTAACATAATCACAATAAGCACATGGTCAATTCAGAATAAGAACCCTAGAAAAGATCTAGCTACTCATGTTAAAGAGAAAAAGAAAACAAACAAGACATGAAAACAAATCTGAACATTATAATAAATAAAGAGTGATACAAGAAAAACCCCTTTCAAATGATGTTAGGAATCCTTGCTCTTCTAACTTCAAGCTAAGTATCACTTCTACTATGAATTAAACAAAAAGAAATGGAAATGTATTCTGAAATTAGAAACTAGAATAAAAACATGAACAACCCTTAAATAAAGAGCAAGTGGTCCTATTTATAGACCTAAAGACCAAGTGAGAAAGGTAATCTAACCCCTCTCAAACTCTATCTAATCAAAGGATAAGAGATAAGTCCAATTCTATATAATATTCAGCTAAAAATTATCATCTCGTGGGCTATCACATAAGTCAGGCATGGGTGCGCAAGAAAATGGCATGGCTGCGTAAGAGACAACTTGTTGCTGATCTTTGTGTCTAGTACGGCCGTGCTTGATTTTGGCAAGGTTGTGCTACCCTGTAACTTGGTATAAACAACTCTCAGGCACGGCCATGTAATAAAAAAGCACGGCCATGCTCATCCCCAACGTAGATAAGTCTTTATCTTGAGTCTTTAGCCTATTCAAACTTCAAGGATTGATCCAATCTTCATCCCAATGCATCATACAAAACAAAATACAAAAGAAATTATCTAAAAACAACTAAATCCTACTAATTAAGATAAAATAACAAAACAAACAATATTAACGAAAAACTAACTAACAATGCAACTACTAAGCCTAAGATGCAATAAAATAAAGTGCTTAAAACAAGTGTTTTTCACACTCATCAAATACCCCCACACTTGAGCCTTTGCTTGTCCTCAAGCAAACACAAAAGAACAACCTATTTATTCAAAGAACTAACATCATGAGTAGTTCTTAACTCGAGGAACTATCCTACTCTCCCTTTAATACAAGGTTTAAAAACTGAAAATCAAAGTAATAACTCATAACCAAGAACATAATAATTAACAAGTAAAGAGCAAACTCCCTCGTTGAAATCATGAAACAACATGCTTAATAACCAAGAAAAATGAAAGTAGGTATGAACATTAACATTCAAATAGTTCTTTTATTAATAGCACTTAAAAGACACATAACTTATTCCTTATATTTTCTCTATTGTAGTATCCCCCACCTTTCCATATTACACAATGTGGATACCTCAACAAAGTCCTTTGGATACTCATACATTTTAGAGAGCATTAGAGTAATGTACGAGTGCGTTTTACACTCCATCTCGCTTAAGGAACTTATTTATTTTAGATATAGTGCCAATATATACATGAACTATATTTAAACTCCTACAACATCTTTCTCAACCATCAATCACACTATTTCAATCACTCAATGAAGGAGTAGGCATTAAGTTCGTTAAAATTTAAAAATTCTTAATCACAAGTTATTCCTCCAACTTAACAATCCAAACCAAGCATTAAAAGAAGTTTAACACACTTACTCAAGAAGAACACACCTAATGATACTAACTCTTAGCACAAATAGGCTCAAAAACT